>VZUI01058499.1:26473-96264 GCA_013401135.1 Cettia cetti
CAGAGAAGGCAAATGCTGGTGGACCCTTGTGGGGCTGAGTGGCCAAAGCCCTGAGCACCCCTGCCCACCCTCTTGGCTCTCCCTGCCTGAGATACCTCCCTCATCTGATGTGTCCCTGTCCCCTTGTCCCCCAATGGCAGTGCTCAAACCCAAGGATGACCTCACACACACTGTAGTGTCCCCTGCTTGATGGCCACAGTTGTGGTGGCCAAAGCTGTCACTTCCAGCAGCAACCAGCCTCAGGCACAGCTCCCTGCAGCATGTGCTCAAAGCATTCCCCTGGGCATCACTGCAGGGATCCCCTTCTATCCGGGTCTGATGCAGGAAGTGAAGGTCCCAAACACAACAAGTGCAGCCTCCTCAACTCTTCCCCAATGCTTCCTCCTTGCAGCAAAGAGCAGCAGGGAAAGAGGAAAAACTGGAAGTTATTCATGGCCAGGATCCGGGTAACTTTGTTTTCTGTGGGCGGAGAACTCGGGGAAACCGAGGCAGGTGAGCTGCTCCCTGCTTGGCTATCTGCAGTGCAATCCCTGAAAACTGGTTACTCCAAGCTGTCCCCAGAAGGGACAGCCTGAATGCTTTGCCCCTTACCTTTGGGTGATAAGGTTGATGACTCTGTTGGTTTCAAAGTTGTTTGAGAACCAGACTCTGATGAAGGAAAGGGAAGAGAAGAGACTTGTCAGCACTGCTCAGCGCTGTCTGTTCAAAAAGCCTTGGGGATAAGATATAACACACACTCCTTTGCTGCAACAGATCAGTGGGGACATTGACAGAAAGCTATTTCTGTTCCAGGAATGCTTTCTCTGTTACTTCATAGCAGCAGTATCAAGACCCTTTTTTCCTGCAGTACACGTCTATGCATTTCTTACAGTATATATTATTGTTTTTTTCTTTTTATTCCTTCCCTGTCATCATTTTTTCCGAATAAACGGAAATCTGGCTTATACCAGCCAATTGGTGAAAATACTTCTTCACACTTTGGTTTCAGCCTTTATTTTTGCTTTTAGTCTTCCAAAATATTTTATTCATTCATTTTTAATAAATTGTTGCTTGTTTCTTTATTTAGCCTATGTCATTCTCAACTCTTGATATAAAGAATGAGTTCAAGTTTGAAGAATTTGTTTGTTTTGTTCTCCCTAGATATAAGAAAAACAAATATTAAACCAGTCTTGCTGATAAATTTGTGATACTGACAAATGGCCAGTTTAGATCACATAATGCAACTTTTATCTGAACTAGTCAAGTGTTATTATTAATTAATCATTTATTTATGAGTTAGGAATAAACTTATTTACTCTGAGTGAATGCTGCTGCAATCATAATTTTATCTAAAGTATTAAATGCATGCAGCTGAAAACCTTATCTATTTGTGGCCAAAATCCACGTCACTATCACACTCTGCACATCTCAGCAAACATTTGAAAAATGGACTCCACTTTTCTAGAGCTTTATAGGGCTTTGAAAATCCCAAGTGAAGAAAATCTACACTTTTTTCTGATGGTCAATGTATCTCACATAGAAAAGGCACATGCAAAAGACAAGTAAACCATTAGCCTCCTCTAGGTGAAGAGGAAATATGAGCAATTGTGCCTGTTCCCTGCCAGGTCTCCTGTCTCCACTGGTCACTGAGTTCTATAAACAGCATTATTTGTTCCCCAGCTCATGTAAATGGATATTTTTCCTATAACCATGATAATATCAATCTCTGGCCACAGGCAATGAATGTTGGTACAACAACCTGTTACAGAGCTATTGCTTTTATACAGCTGTTAGAGCTCGGAGGCTGTGGCTAACCATCATCCAGGAGCACCCTTTGGACTCAGGAAGAACAGCACCCATGGTGCCAGCAGAGTGCATGAGCTGCAATTGAACCTTGTGGATGGGCTTGACAAAGGTAACCTGGGCAAAGGTGGCTAATTTATGGCTCTGTGTGCCTAGATTTAACCTTCCATGTACAGAAACAGGATGTGTTAATGGGCTTGGGCATTACCACCGTGATAAAGAAATTGATGTTACCACAAAGTTGTACAGAGACATCTGGCTGCTGAGCAGGGCAGGGCCTTTGCCAGTACTATTCAAATGGACACATCCTGCAAAGCTTTTACAACGCTTGCATAGAATGAAAAAGGTTTCTGGGTAGATCTATCCTGATGCAAAAATCTATTCAAGTGAAAAATGGGTATTTTTCAGTAAGTCTTGGCACAAGATTTTTCACATCTTGCTGTTACCTGCAAGCCTCCAATCAGAAAACCAACCAACTGACTGACAATCTTGAAGACTTCTATGCTTATGATTTATGGCTGAAAATTGGTCTGTAGCACACTCTGAATGTTGCTGGAAATACATCTGTTCATTCACAGTAGTCAACACGAGATCCACAACCATCTGCCACCATTTGCAAGCTTAACAGGTCTTAATTCAGCTGATATCTCTGCAATTTTATCTTTGTATTAACTAGGAGTTCCTGTCCTGGAAGCTGTCTCACAGCTCCAAGTTGCTACAAAACTCTTCATACAGATGCTTTACTTTGGTTAATATCTTCACATCCTCATACGTCTCACTGATTATCAGAAGGCAAGCTTGGCTGTAGGCTCTGGCCCATAACTACCAACTTTGGCACAATGCCAGAAAATGTACTAAGTGGCTTAAGGAATGTCACCTTTAGTTTAACAGACTATGACGCAACTCTCTTGAAAGCTGGTGGTGATGTTTCCATTAATTTATTTCGACAGGAAGGAACAAAAGCTCTGTGAGCCAGCTCAGGGGGAGCTGCTTTCCAGACTGGTTGGTTAAGGAGCCTCTGGCCAAAAGGGTACTGAGGTGGAACAGTTGCACCTTTTGTTATGACTGTAACAGAGATTGAATTACCTGGGTTTAGTATGAAAGTCCTGAAAACTGCTCTTGGAATAGGCTGAATTAGGTTAATCATAGGCACCAGTGATTTTCCATTGTTCTGTGAACAAGGAAAGCCGTTGGCTTGCAGTGACATCTTTCATCATTAATTAATCAAAATCTAGACATGCTGAATTGTGTATCACAACTGGCTTCTCAACAGCTGCTGAAAGTACTAGAAAAATCCATTCACTGCCACACAATAGCTGCCTTGATAAATCACAAAACAGAAGATAGTGGTTCTTACCTTTCAAAAGGCTCAACAGCAGGCCAAGCCACACAGCGAGGAGCACAGAGCGTCTCATTGCCGCTTCTGTTGCTGCTGCCACTTGCTGCTAAGCCCAAGAGAAAGTGCCTTTCTCTTCTGGCGTCAGCTCATTTAAGGTCCCAGCCACAGGTAGCGAGCTCAGCCCTGAGCTGACGTCATGGTGGCAAGCGGCAAATGATAAATTCAAGCAGTGTTTTTCTTCCTCCTCAGGCTGGGAGGAGATCTCTGGACCTGCAGCATTCTTCCTTTAAGTCATAAATACTTGAGTTCTGTTGACACAAGGAAGTTACTGAAGTTACTGCTAAATAAGCTGACATGGGAACTGACAGTGCATCAGCTATCCCCTGCCAGCTTTCCATACCAACACCTTCCCTGCAAATTAAATGGAGGGTGCAGTATAATCTGTTCTTAAAGGGGAAGAGGTGACCCCCATTCCAAGGCATGCTAATTATGCACTTGGAAAGGAGTACTTGGGATCCACGTGCTCACTTCCCTTGCAATAAATTACCAGTACAGACAAGCTTCACTCCTCAAACTCCAATTATTTTTTTCTTATAAGCAAAATCCTGTGCTAAAGCACTTCTTACTGCTTAACAAGTTAAAAAGAAACAGAAAACACCTGCACTTTTGACATCAAAGAAACAGGACTGAAGTCGGCCTTTCTGGCAGTGATCATGGCTCTTTTGATTGCTGCCCTCTTATGTGTGTTGCAGGCTCACTAAAGTGGTTGGTGAAGAGGAGGAGCAGGCAGGACAGCCAGCAGGTGTGTTTTGTCTTTATCCAAGTGACAGCTTCCCTTTCTTGAGAGGAAGTGTGTTCCTGCCAGGGAGAGATTTGTAACCAGGGATGGTCAGGCTGGAGAACAAAGCCTGCAGAAGATCTGGAAATGACAAAAAGCCCAGAAAGCCATGAAGCAGGTAACGCTGCTGTGATGCAGGGGAAATAGGTTGGAGACTAAGATTTTTTAACACTGCATTCCAGGAAGCTTCTGAAATGGCCAGTGAGAGACCAGGATGGGAAAAAAGGCCTCTGTGGGCAGGATTTGGTTATCCCAAAATCTCTTACTTTTAGCTGCCTCCCCTGTCCAAGTTCTCCAGTGTTCATTCTGCTTTGTGCTCCAGTAAAATGCATTGCTTGAGATCAGCTGGGCCAGATCAGTGATTTCCAGTTCCTCCTTTTCAGGCAGAGGTGTATTTTCTCTCATTTTGAAGGTCTGAGTGACTCTGTACCCTGCCACAACTGCCAGTAAAGTCTTTCTCTGAAGTAAACACAGGTTGCGCCATCATTATCATACTAAAGAGGGATGAACTACCCATCCATGTATCCCCTGCAATTCCACTTCTAATGGCTATGGAGCTGGTCTCCTCTGGCAGACCCCACTGCCAGCAACACAGGCAGGTTATGAACACACTACAGAATGCCAAGTAACAGCTCAGCATGGTAAATGCCTCTCCCTTTGTCTGCTTTTGTTTGATCTTCTGTTTTAAGAACAAGAAATGCAGTCTTGAGTAATCTTCTATATTGAGAGGCTGTATCTCCTTGAATGAAGGAGGGTGAGAGAGACCAGAAGTACTACTCAAGTCATTCCTGAGCTTAGCGTTTTCTTAAACATTTAACTTGCACTGAACCAGGAAACACTGCTAGCAAAAATGGTTGTGTTCCTTCCTCTCTGCTGGCACGAGGAATGAGCGGCCTTGCCACTAAGTGAACCTGCTCAGGATGCTGAGCCTGAAATGTGTGTGTGGGGGGGGGGTGTTTGCTTGTGCCTTCCTTTGTATCTCTGTCCCTGGACTGCCTCCAGTGCAACCTGCTCCCCACACCTACCCCTAGGCCACTGGCAGACCCCGTCTCCCTTTGTCTGCTCCTTCAAGCCATGCTTGATTCAGCTCCAGCCCTGTTGCTGCTCCCTCCCACGCCCATTGCCCATCACAGATCACTCAATTCCTCCAGGCCCCTCCTTAAAACTGCTTTGCCAAGAATTTGACAGAATAAGAGAAGGAAATGCCTGGGAAACATTTGTCCACAGTGCCCTGTGCCTACCTGCTTGGCCAGTGTCCAGCCCCCACCTCAGGCCACCCTCCCAGCTTCAGGGGACATCCAAAAACTAATCCCAAAGTCTTGTTAGAATAACATATTTCAGTGCTGTGAGCCCCAGACCCCAGCAGGGGCTTCAGGTGGGGAAAGGTGTGCAGAGGAGGACAAACCTGGCTGTTGGAGAGAGGCAGAGCTGTATGTCACCGTCCTGTGGCAATGTCCATCTCCCAGACTTACAGTCTTCATGATACACTCCGATTTTCCAGTGCTGTCTCAAGGTGTAGCTAAATTAATCCAGGTCCTAAAATCTCCCTGTTGGCTGTAAAGCAAGTGTGTGGGACCAAAAGAACTTCTCAACCATTGAAAATGAGGGCCAGGTCTTTAGCACATGTAAATGGTGCTTTGCTACCTACACTAGAGACTGCTGGTTGAGCACGCAGTCCTGCACATTAGAACTGTTCTCTACAGTGAATGCACTGAGGAGCTGGTGTATTACCTATATATTTTAAACTTTACTTCCATTCTACCTGCTTGTTTATGTTTATTATGATCATGGTTTTGACAGTGTGAGTCATTTGCAACACAAAAGGCCCCAGTTCCTCCAGGAAATAATGCACTGAACAGACATACATCTTCATGGATTAAAAGTTTTCATCTCTGCTTGCCCTTCCCTGTCCATTCTGTGACACACCAGTGGTCACAACAGGCTCTCTCCAGGAAGGAGAGTGACAGGCTCTATGTGTCCCATTGCTTGGTGATTTGTTGCTGAGTTAGTTATAGAGATATGGTGGTTTAGGAGAACAGACACAGAGAATTAATGAAATAGGAGAACTAATACAAGTGAAATAGCAGCTCTGCTGCACTTACTAATTAAGTCATTAAGTATACATTTAGACAATAAAAAGTTGGCTGTTAGTCCAGACAGACTCATACACCCACAGCAATTGTGATATCTGCAAGGGAACTACAGAGAAACTCCTTTGCAGAAATAACTCAATAACTTTCCAGAGCCTTTAAAATCAAACTGTTGTGTGTCAAAACTCAGACATGACAATCAAGAGCACTGAACAATTATTATGGAATAAAAGATATGCTATGTTTAGTAACAGTAGCTGCTCTACTGTCAGTACTTGTTTATGGCACGAAAAAGAAATATCAAAGGTAAAGGGCCTTATAGAAAGTGCATGTAACCAAGAGGCAATCATGCTGTCAGAAGACAAAGTAGGAAAAAATGTCTTTTACAGCTCTTTATGTGCATCAGCTCCATACATTTTTCCTGCACATTTTTCAATCCTTTTCCTTACTAGATTCCTATACATTTTGCTATTTCATGTAAATTTGGTTCCCCTTTGCCCTTGCAAACAGCCCTGCTGAACACCTGCCTCTCCTGAAGTTTTCCTCCCCTCCAACATGCACTCACACAGGCAAACACACAACTTCACCAGTTCCAACAAAAATTAAACTGAGGAAAAATTAAAATTAGACTGAGTTGCTTGGTGCCACCACGATAAATGTATCCGAACTCAACTTGTATTTCAGCTGAGCAAAATTTTGTTTGGCACAATTAACAGAACATACCCATTTCCTCTTTGTTTTTCGATTTAGTTATTCAGTCAGGAAGCACCATCAGAAGAACAAAAGCAATTTCTTTTCTATGCAATTTCTTATTTTCAGATTAGATGTATAATAATAATTATAACCACATAAAAATTGCATGTTTCCCTTTACAGGCAAAGCTAAAGACAATAAAAAAGCAGGGACATAGTAATATTAATTGTTTTATTGTGTCTTTTTATGATACTGACTAGAACGCCAGATTTAATAATATTGGATGCAGGTATAAAAATAATCCAATCCTTAAAAATTATATTTTGCTACTACAGTACTGTATAATTAGTGGAGGCTGAAAATATGATACAACTTTAAATAATACTGGTTTGGAAAACATCCTCAGAACCCCAGAGACTTGGAAGCAAACATTCAGAGATAGAGGGAAGTGGAGCAATGTCAAGAACACAGAGCAGGTTTACACTCAGATTGTAAAGAAGCACAAACAAACACTGAAAATTTATCTTTTGAAAGAGAGGTCACAAAAGGTGAGCTTTCCTACTGCAATTCTAAAAGCTGCTCAAATAAATCATTATGATTTTACACACCAAGTTTCACCTTCCACTAGGAGAAAGTCCTGTAGAATAGGTTTAAAGCAAATGAAAGAGTTTACCAGAATTTCCTTTTAAAAAGGAAGGTAGTAAGTATTTATCCTGTTGAGCTTTTTTCATTTTGTTTTGTTTAAAGTAAAACCATCCTAGCAGATTTTATTGAAGACTTTTTATGTCCAGTGAATTCTACAGCCTTATTCAAGAGAAGTGATCAGTGTTTACTGCATTCCACAGGACTTTTCCATACAGGATTTTGCAGACTTGGGGGCTGCCTGCTGCAGTCATTAACCCAAATAAGACTCCCATCCCTTCTAGCATTTCATTGAAATAGAGACTGAGTGACTTAGCATTTAAATACCACTTTGGAGGAACATCAGGTAGCCTGTCTAGGTGTTCCCTCAACAAGGATATTATCCAACACAGACTAGATACAGAAGAGCTGTCATCCCACACATGACCTCACAGGACTGAAGCCACACTTCTGCAAAATAAGTAAGCACTTTTTTTTTTTTTTTTTTTTTTTTTTTTTTTTTTTTTTTTTTTTTTAAAATTCTGGCACTTCTTACTCCTTTGTGAATTTCTCTCTTGCTTTTCAATTTCAGCACTTCAAGGGAATGAAAAATTAAATGTACATTGAAAAGGTCCCAAACTCTTACAAGTACATAGGACATACCCATTCTGAAACTAGGAGATCTTGCTTAATTTCTAAAGGCACAGGTAAGAGTGATCTGCAAAGCAGATATTGATATGTGTGACAGCAGGAAGTATCTCTACATCCCTAGATATTACATAATAGGAAACAGGCTGGCTGACCAGTAAAACGACTACACAAAATTCACATTCATTCTCTTCCCAGGAAGCTGTTTCATATCTTGAAGCTGTTTTGTTCATTCTCACATAACACAGGTCCTGCTACAGTTACAAGTATACTTTAAAAAAAAAATAGGTACAACATGGAAAGGTAGGAACAGTACCACAGAAATAGGCACAGAGTCATGGGAAAGCATGTACTACATGCAGGTGACCCTGGTGGTGGAGTAATTCAGGCCTAAAAAAAAAATTCTTTACAGTCCATGGGAGAGTTACCCCAGTCACTGTAATGGACACTGGATCACATCCTTTGTGTGTAAAGAGGAAAAAACATTAGTCAGCATAGGAAGAGCATTTAACGAAAATGCATCCGTTCTTGTTAATTTAAGGAAGAAAGGTAAAAATTACTATTAGGGAATGAAAATTCCAGCTGGATTTGGAATGGCCATTGACCAGCATCAGAGACAAGTCCCAGGAAAGCAGCTTGGTGTATCTGCAGGAGTGTCCAAACCCACACAGTGCTCACTCAGGTCCCAGCAAACACCTGTACAAGTATCGGCACAAATAATTTCACAATGATAAATACCTCTAACTGCAATTGATTGCTATTTTTAAAGCCTTTTACTACCCTCCAGCATGGAGACAGATAACTTTTATAAGACTGTTCACAAGGGTAACTCAGTACGACTGTGCCACTGGGTCTTATGGGAAAAGCCACAAGAGCAATGAGAGTCATTGCTGCTATAAAATCTAATGCTTCCAGTGCGGGGGGGAAAGGGCACCAACCTCGCCTGCTTTTTCCACTTATAGCCCAATTCAGTGCTGTGAGGTTCCAACAGTATGAAAAAATTACCTTGATTTTCCCAGGCAGCTGGAAGGACTGGCCAGGGCAAGCAGCAGGACACAGGGAGACTGTATGTTCAAGACGAATCTTTTGAAAGATTCCTCATATCAGTGTTTTGCTGATCAGTTCACTGGAACTGCCTCTCCTATGCCGACTGTCAGGGGTATTTTTGTGGGTAAGGTATTTTGTCAGTAAAATTGGCAGAGCACCATAGCAGCAAACACATGACTCTCACAACTCTTCCTGTCAAGCCACAGAATTAGAATTTTTTCCCAAATTTAATTAAAAATACACCCACACAACTGCCCATGGGTCCTTGCTGACTGCTCCCCTCACCTTCCACAGCAGCTAGGGGCAATAGCAGATTTATGGGCAGTGTTGGTGCCGTTTTTCTTTCTTTCCCCACATCTGGCTGAACCACTTGCATTCTCCATACCAAAATCATGCCACTTCCCTTTTATCCTCTCAGATAGGAGAGAGTAACTCCCCTTGGCAAAATCAGCTAGTGTGCTCAAAATTTTCCATTTGGGGTAGCTAGAAGTAACCTAAAGGAGAGAGGAGAAATAAGCTGCATATATTTAGACATTCTACAGGGAGTTAGGTTGTGAACAGAGAAGCATCTGATTTTGAAAATGTGCTTGAGGGCACATAGAGACCCTTCTTATACCCAAGAGGAGTAACAAGCCCCACTCCACTGCCAAAGTGGAGTGCTTTGTTTATGGCAGATACAGAGAGGATCGTGGTGGCAGCTTTACAGAGACAATCTGCACTGAAACAGGCCACATCCCTGCTGTGGCTGGGCGAGTCCATACTGCTGGGGTGAGACAGTGAACACTTGTAGTGAAATTACTATCATGAATTGTGACGCAACAGAGTGCACTGCACCCACCCCTTCTGTCCCAGTAGAACTGGGAGCAGGTGGTGCCTGGCTGAAGACAGAAGTACTGCAGGACATGTTGCAGCTGGGCTGGTGGAGAGCCAGGGGCTGAATCACCCCAGGCTGCCTCTGTCACCTTCACAAAAGCTTCCTGGAACACCGTGGGGAAAGCACCTGCACTCATCTGGGTGCAAACTCCTCCTGCCTAAAGCCCTCTCTTGCCTTCTGGGCAGGGCCTCCTAAGACACCTAGAGAAGGTGTGGCAGGTCAGGAGAGACCCTTTTCCTCCTCCTGTGGACTATGCACTGGCTAGTCTGTCACTACTTTCTTACCCAAGCTAAATAGAAGTTCAGGCTGCAATGGATAAACCCTCATAAGAAATACCCCAATGTTTACTTCCATTGGCGAGAGAAAATTTCAGTGCAATAACACTCTCTGTTTCAGAAAAGCCCAAGTTTTGCTGTCCTCACTCAGAAAATCCTGTACTGAGACTCTTTCTCTCCAGGTACAATTTAAGAAGAATTTGAAGACCGTTAAGATATTAAAATTAATTACTTGCACACTTTTGTGTGCTCTCTTCAGAAATAGTCCTATCTCAATTCCACTCAAATCCCATGCAATTTGCAATGTGCTGGGAGATACAGACCAGAGGTTTTGCTGATAAACTCTGTGCAGAAGGACTGATCAGCAATTGGTGTGTCATACTTTGTACTTGACATGCAGAAGTTCATCTCCTGGTCTCTGAACTCACCAAGCAGTTACACGTCTTTGCCTATAAGCACGGCCCTAAATGCTTTCCCATCTGAGGAAATGCTGACACATGGTTAAATCCTGGGATTCTCATCATTGCTGGGACACCTCCTTATCACAAGCTGCTTTAATAAAAAGGGACAAAGATCAGTGCTTGTCTATGGGCGTTGGATTTAGATTTATCATGAATTGCATCCTCTTCTTTTCTTTTGTAACAAAGACAAAACTCTGCTCCGTACCAGGGGAAAGTCCTTTCTGTCCTGGATGAAAACTCTGATCAGCATGGCAGGGAACAGCTAACTCCTGTGCTTTATTACCTGTTATAATATTTTGGACACTGTAAGTAGAGCTTTCTTTAAATACAGTTCCTTAGGCAGCTGTACTTCCCATAAGCATCCATTCCTTGCCCCCTACAGCTGAGATCAGCTGTGTACTACGAGCTGCAAGCCTGATTATGGATCAGACAGGCATGAAGTTGCATGCATTGTCACCAAAAGTTCATGTAAGTGCAAAGGATGCTGCCCTAGGCGTCCATAAAGCTCTTTTTCTGTAAGCTCACACTGCTGCTTCTACATAGAAGACAAGAGCTGAGGCATAAAAAAGATGCTGTGTTTGTGTGCTCTGGCTGCTGCATTGAACTGTGTCTTCTCAAGCACATCTGTGGTGCCTTTCCTGTCTTGAAGTTTAAAAAAAACAGAAACAACTCTGAGCAGAGAACAAAAACCTCTAAGCCAACACAGCTAATAATCACCTGTTGCTTTCTGCCTTCCCTCTGGATGGATACCTGTTACTGACCTTTGATAGGAAACACAACAGCCTTTAAAGTGCTGGGAAAGCCTGTGGGAACTCACACCATCTGCAGGATGAAAGCACCTGCTCCCTGATGGAGGACTCCTCATCACCCCAGGTTTGCCTCCAGTGAGCAGCCACTCAACACATGAGCATCCAAACTGCTGGCCTTACTTGGGGTTACTTACTTTGGGGGATGCACCCCGTGGTCCTCAGTGCTTCAGTGAGCTGAGCTACCTACTGAACTTACTTGTAGGTACTGTGTATTTTAAAGCATGGTGGGGAGAAGGGAATATCAGCTTATGTACACACAATAGGCATGGTGGGTTTGTGACTAAGGAACTGTGTTATTTGTTATCCTCATACAAGCAGCCACCTTGAATTTAAAGTCCAGTCACATTCAAGAGGAGAAACTGCATCTGGACCTTGTATCTAAACGGTTTGACTCAGATTAACAGTGCAGTAAAGATAAGTGGTAAATATACTTCATATATTTAATTATATTTCCTGCATGTGAGTCAGGGCATTCCCAAGCACAAATGCAGGCTGTTGGAGAATAGAAACTAGCCCTGAGGACTTAAGGTGTTGTTGGCTGATGAGAAGCTCAACATGACCCAGCAATATGCTCTCACAGCCCAGAATGCCAGTTGTGTCCTGGGTGGCAGCAGAACCAGTGTGGGGAGGGGATTCTCTCCCTCTGCTCTCCTGTGACCCCACCCGCAGTGCTGTGTTCACTGGTCCCGTAAGAAATGAGGCCAGGGGAGGCCACAAAGATGATCAGAGGCTGGACCACCTCTCCTATGAAGACAGTCTGAGAAAGCTGGGGCTGTTTGGCCTGGAGAAGAGTAGGCTCCAGGGTGACCTTAGAGCACCTTCCAGTAACTAAAGGAGGCCTACAAGAAATTTGGAGAGGGTCTTTTCACAAGGCCATGTAGGGATAGGACAAGCAATTATTTTAAAGCAAAGAAGGTAGATTTAGATTAGTTACAAGAAATAAATTCTTCATTATGAGAGTGGTGAGGCACTGAAACAGTTTGCCCAGATAAGATACTCAATCCCTCCAAGTGTTCAAAACCAGGTTGGACGGGGCTTTGAGCAACCTGGTCTAGTGGAACGTGTCCCTGCTTATGGCAGAGGATTTGGAAAAAGATAGTCTGTAAGATCCCTTCCAACCCAACCCATTCCAGGGTTCTGTAATTTTTAAGATCTCTTTCAACACTTACTTTAGGTCAGAATATAGTCCATGAGTTTCAATCTGATCTTTGGTGAGAAATGCAATAACTTACATTCTTCAGCTCCTGCTAATATGAACACACATGGGTGAGGAAACTTGCCTGGTCTGAATCACTTGAAACTAGGATGGAAGAAAGAAAAACACTTCAACATAAGTGATCTTTGCTATGTTAGGATTGCAAGTATCACTTTTTTTCTCTTCCTTAAATGCAACTGACTGCAGTATGCCCCACTGAAAGCCTCCACAGCTCCTACAAATTCAAGGTGGACTGTGGAGGTTTGAAAATAAATCCCACCTTCAGTGCCCAGAATTCAGATTCCTCTGCCCATCCAAGGCTACAGCATTATTACTCCTTCAGAGATTCCTCATAAAAAGCATTCTGAATTCACAGCTCATCTTCTTCTTCCCTGTGAGTAATTATTGAATATTATATTGATGTGTCTACAGGAACTTAAATCCTTGCAGGGAAACAGAGCCCCAAAGGATCCCATATGGAAGCACCATGATGGTGTGTAGTGGCATCACTTCTGAACAACATTGGTTGACAAAACAATATTCTCTATATACAGAATGTTTTCAAAGCAGCACAGAGGAACAACTGTGCCTTTTTTCCGCTAAAATTGCAGTGGTGTGACTAACCTTCCTGCACTCCTTGGAGACAATCAACCCATGAATTCAGCCAATATTGCCAGACACTGGGCTTTGGCAAGAACCCAGAAATCTGGAGAACTTCTACCAGTAAGAAGGTGAGGGCCAGAAGACAAGCCAGCTTCTCTGTCGTGCACGAAGCCGACAGCAAGGCAGTGGTCTAAAAGGGAGCGGATAAACTTGCCTGGCCAAAAGCAGCTGCACAGCGGATCTTTGCATGAAGGCAGGCTAGGAAGACAAGCACAGCCAACAGTGAACGAGATCCGTAAACAAGACACTCCCTAGTGGTATTCAATGCAGAGTGCTGGGCACAGTTCATCTGCCTGTACTGATCCATGCTTGCTCACGTAGCGCGAAGAGTGAAGAACGAACAAGGAGTACATGTGTTAGCTTCCTTCTGGGTCTTCTGGTAATGTGCTTCTTGAGCCATTCCGTCCTCTTCCTCTCTGATGCTCAGCAACTGTGACTGTCCCTCAGGGCAGCAATGCTCAGGATGAAGTTCAAAGTCCTTCCTATTAAATGGGAAGAGTAAGATTGATGTGGCTTGAACTACCCAGGAGACAGATTGTACCTGGGGATTAAGGGCCACACAACTGTGTCAATCTTCCACTCCCTCTCCACTCTCTGCTAAAAATAGTCTCTTCTTCTGGTTTCATCACTAATGAAGGACGGATTGTATTGTCCAGGGTAGATGCATGAATGTCGAGATCCAGGCAAACCAGTGTAGGGAGGATAAAGTCCATTTCGTTCCAGTTCCGGATTTCTCAGTCCAGTTGGCTGTATTAACGAAAAAAAAAAAAAAAAAAAAAAAAGGGTCTTATTCTCACACTCAAATCCTCCTTCAGGCACAGCCTTACTACATCTCTTTGCTGTTGGTTCAGTAGCTAGAGGGAATAATGTGATCACTAATGATCTCTATAATCTAGAACGATTTTTGCTGTATTTCCTGAAGGGATTATTATAATGAAATCTAATTTCAACATCTGATCAATGAACAGACTTGAAGTTTACCTGACTCTGCCAAGTGTGGCCTAAGTACACAGTTAATTTTTAATTAGTAAAAATAAATCCACTGCTGAGCTCAGGTATTGAAACAACTCTCAAGGATATCATCCCAGAGCCATCCTTAAAAGAGGTAATCCTAGAAAATCACAGTCTCCTGCTGTGAGTATCCCCTGGGCACTTCCCTCCCCATTTAACATAGGTACCTCCTCTCCCAATACAGACCCTTGAATTATATGTCAAATACAAAACGATCTGACCTTCCTTTGTCTTCCCTTCTTGTAACCAAGTAAATCTCCTGGAGACACTTGGTGGAGAAACATTGATGTCTAAGATCAAGCCTGTACAATCCTTTCACCCACTGAATAACATGAAGCCTCTTGGTTTAATCTGTTACAGAGCAGATTCCTGCAAAGCCCTCATCACCTACTGCTTGCTAGAGTTTCCCTTTCTAGTTCCCAACATAATGAGAGTCTTAAAAAAAATTAGGAAATGCATTTTCATTTTCAAATATCTCATTCTTAGTGGAAGCATGAAGGAGGATTATTTGACTCCATGCTGTGCAACCCAGTAAATTTGCTTACTGAAAAACTTAAAATATAAGCCAGGAAAATAGTAATTCTCTCTGTTCTCTGCTCTAGAAAGCAAGGAGTCCAGAATATGTGATTTGGGCGAAACCCTGAAACTTTCATTCTCAAGAGTAACCCACACACACCTTAAGTACATGTTGCTGAAAATGAGTGACAGATGATACAGCAGCACCACAGCTCTGGATACAGCCATTAGCAGATGGTACCAACCATGGCATAACACCTTGTGCTTGTGTCTTTCTGTGCCCTACAGAGCCTGTTACTCCTTATTCCCTCAGAGCTGAGGGGATGCTCCTTATGTACCCTGGAGAGGCAAGGAATGGGGGAAAAGAGGGGTCCTCAGTGACAAGCATCTTCCTATTTTGGGGAAAATTTCCCCAGACAGAGGTTTCAACCTTCCACTTCATCAGTGACGATGGACAGGAGAAAATTGCTAATGGGGAACCCTAGCAGTTTATCCAAAACCTTTTAACTGTCCTTCTCTACTCCAGGATTGGGATTTTTTGGCATTTTATCCAAAATATTCCTAGACATTTCCTAAGCATTCTTCCTAATGGCATCTCTCTATGATATTCACCCCAGGTAATAGCTAGAGCCCATAAGACTCCTGATGCCTTGCTGTCTATGGAAGATGTTTGCCTTGCCTTTTTTATCTTGCAGGAAAGGGATCTGCACTTCCAAAAATAAAGGAATATCTCTTTCCTGTATGAGGCACAAAGGGATAAAAGTTAAGCTATGGATAGATACCGAATAATACACATCTGTCATCTGCAACAGGTTCTTGGTGCTTCCATTCTCCTGCATCTCGATGGTCTCTCTGCCCCACTCCTGTGCCCGGGGATTCTTCGGATATTCAGCATAAGGTGACATCTGGAAATCCCCACTCTTGAAAATCAGTTTACTTATGTCATTTTTATTCTTCCTGTTTATAAAAGAATGAGGGAAAGTGAAAACTTACAACTTATCCTGCTATCCTGTATACACTTCTCACACGATCTCAGGAGAGATCATTACTTGATGTTACGAATCTTGTCTGAGAACAAAGATCACATCAGAAGGACTATAGTCCAATATTCTGCTCTGAAGCCAAGTCAGATATGAAATCAGATCATGCAGCTCGGTGCATTATCTGGTGGGACTTGAAATCTCCAAAGTTACATGGCAACCTCCCTGAGCAACCTGTTCCACTGTCTTACTGTTCCCTTGGTGAAAGAATTTTTCCCTAATTCAGTTTAAACCCCTAGTGTTCCAGCTATGCCCCTTGTCTCTTAAAAACATGTGTGTTCATCTAATTAAAAAATCATGGCAATTGAGGAAGAAAAACATTTAGGCGACCCCATGATATAAACTATAGCACTTGTCGGCACTATGTTATTTCCTAAGAAGGAAGACCTGCAAGGAGCTGGCCTGAGTGACATCAAATATCCCTCCAGGACTGTAATGTTGTATGAATGGACTTTGGTGACACTTCTAGTTCAAAGTAGAGTATCCTCCAGGAAGTCACATAAGCTGCCCAAGGCCAGGACTCACAAGAACACCAGCCCATCCCTGTGGAGATCCCTGTGACCACCTCATCTCCTGGCTGGGGTTTGCTGGCATCCCCTGGCTCAAAATATGGGGTAACAGGCACAACCAAACCATTGCCACATCTATCTTACTGACAAATCCAGTTGGCAACTTTATCAGAGAGCTTTGAAATCCTAGATTTGGGGACTGAAACAGTGGGGAGAGGGTGTCAGATTACATAAAGCACAGAACAGCTTCCTAGGCAAGAACATCTTGTCCAAAGCCACCTGCTGGTATGGGAATGAGCAGTGTATGTATGTGAGTGTGTGTGTGAGGGGGAGAAACACAGACTGAGAGCACATGCAGGACTTGTCCATAAAGGTAAATGGAAATAGCCTTAAATACACTCAAACATCACTTGAGCAATGGTAAGTAACCTCTCCTGTTGCCTAAACTGCACCTTTCTACTCAGCTTGCACTTTTGGAGTCTGCTTCCTGGCTTCAGAGCCGTACAGTCCTGCATGGGAAGGACTCCTCTGCCTCTCCATCCTTAAAGGACATGATTTCCAGGTGTACCTTTCAGAGACACCCAGTCTATTGTTTAGCCTGGCTGCTGTGGAAAAAAAAAAATTAAAAATTCTCCAAATGAAAGCACAGTTTGATATTTCAGTACCTCTGATTAACCCACTTGTTTAGCTTATGTTTTCACCTATGTGAAAGGTGGAGCTTTTGGTCCTTAGCTACCCTGTGCTTTAGTCCTGAAGAGTTCCCACGTGGAGCTCTGGGTGTGGTGTGATGCACTGGGAGGACAGTCTGGCCCAGCAGCGGTACCTACCGGCAGCAGGTGACAATCAGTGCTATGCCCATGATCAGCAGCAGTCCCCCTCCTGCAGCTGCAATCACCACCGTGATGAGCTGATACGCTACAGACAGGAGAGACAGAGGCTGAGAAACTGCAGTGTGGTTTTAAACCCCAGTGTAACATATCCACAGTCCCCATGCAAAGGGATTAGCTGTTGATTTCCCACCTTCCCCCCACCCCCAGAAGCAATATAGCCTGAAGTTTTCAAGTGAAATAAAAACACATTCTTGTTTTCCTAAGGAATAGACTTTATTCACTGACAGTCCAGAGTAACTCAAATGGATTCACCTTCAAATATCTTGCTTCAAGAGTGCCCACTATATGTCCTATCTTGACAGACTACACAGGGAAAGGAGATCTCCTTTCCTTAGGAGATGACATTAAGTCAACTTTGTTAAAGAAGGTCCACAAAATGACTTTCAACAGAAAATGAAGAAAGAAAAAGCACTGGAAAAAGTAGCATGTACCCACTGCATTTTAGACACAGTCATTGCAATTACTTGTTTCAAGTCTCCTATTTCTGACACTGTAGAAAATAAAAGAAATGAAATTTGGTACTCACGGTTTCCACAGTTGAATCCACCCAAGCCAAAGGGGCAGCTGGGAACAGAGAACAACAGGGAGTTTCAGCAGCTCAGTTGTGCCAACAGCTCACCAGAGCAAGGATGGCGGGGTAGGAGGAGGGCAGAACAGTCACCATACCTCACACAGGTCTCGTTTTCCAGCTTATATCCATCTTCACAGGCTAAAACCAGAGAGAAGGGCCGTGAGCACCGCGCAGTGGAGCCGGGAGGGATTTCCCAGCGCCGCTTCCAGGGCAGCCTCGCCTCCACCACCCCAGGGGCCCGACCGCACCGCGGCTGCACTGCGGGAATGAGGTGCACTTTGATGGGGCGCTGGGTGTCCTCTGGGTTGGGGAAAACATTGTGCGCCTAAATTCACCTCCTGCTGGCTTTGTCAGAACCATTTCAGGGTTTCCAAGCAGAGCCAGTTTGGAGACTAGCACAGAGAGGGCTGCCGGCAATGTAATTCTCAGCAGAGCTTCTTCTTGCCCAAATGAAAACTCACTGCACGCTTGTACTGCTTCACACAAAGCAGCAATGTAAAACATCTGCAAGTGCCTCCGGTTTTCATTTTGAAAGCCCACTTAAACTGTGCTACTTTAGCATTGGTGCATGTTATTAATTACTTCTAAATGTTAGTACTGCAACAAGATGTTATGCAAACACAGTCAGGGTAACCCAAAGTGGTATGGTAATTTTTTTTTTTTCTCATGTCACCCTCTTTTATGATCTTTCAAATTTGCAGTTAAATCAAATTTTGAGATATCATATTTTACTATACAATAGAATTTGAATTTATTAGGTCTAAATAATCCAGAAAACTACGTGCAAAATGTTGGGGAAAAACTGGAACCATCACTTCAAAACAAAATAATTTCCATGCTTATGGACAGCTATCCTAAATTATCTGAGGAAATTATACTACCCTTCTGATGAACAGCAAAGAGGATGATACATTGGACACACAACTGTAAGTTTCAAATTACTGTTAAGATCACTACTTTTCTCATCAATAGTCCCACCAGAGCTCTGGCAGATCTGCTGCCTTTCACAGAGGTGGTCACTCAAAGGCCTGGGCAGGAGTGACACAGGCAGGGTCACTTTGGGCAGAGGGACAAGCGTGGGCTAGCACAGGCAGCAGCCCTTGGGGGTCTGCAAGACATCACCCGCAGGTCTGGAAAACCCCTGTAGCACATGCCACAGGGAATTATTTCAATGAAAACAAAAATGCTCATGATTTTTTTCCCCCTCCCAAACACCATTTGCTTAAAACTGTCACAGAATTTCCCCAAATTTAATTCCAGTTTCAAATCAAATAGTTGGAGTGTAGCTACATTTTAGAGAAACGCCCAAGACTATTTTAATATTTTCAGTGACAGACAGTCAACCACAGCACTGGGTCAGAAGCTCACAAAGTTAATTTTCCTCAGCCATTAAAAACATTCACCTTCTTTCTGGTCTGAATTACCCCAGTGTCAAATTCCAGACTTTGGATGTTTACTTATTAGATTGGAAAAGGTTATATGATCAGATTTCTCCTTCTCATCACCAAATCACTCCTTTATCTTACATAAAGCCAAGGCCACTGAAATCTTTGAGTTTCCCTAATTATTGCAGCTTTTCTCTGAACACTCTCAGGTTCTCTTTGACCCCTTTGATTTCTACTTCCCAGTAATAGATGTTGCAAGCCCAGGGATAGCAAAATTTCCCATCTTCTGCCTACTTCACATCCTCAGGATGTGTGGATGTGGAAGAGCACTGCATTCACGTCACTTTTGTGCCTGTAGACACAGACTTGCTGTAGCAATTGGCACCAGCGATGGTGGGGAGCAGATGTCCACGATACCTGGTCTTACACACTTTTCTTTGCTCTCAGGATAGGAGGATATAGGAGAAGAAAAGAGGAAAAGCACAATCCTGAATATGCATTTCTCTGTCTTACTTAAAAACTTGATGCTTATGTATTTTCCTCTTCTCCCTGTGTCTTTTCCTGCCACTTTTCTTTCCCCTTTGGCACATTTGCTGCTCCTTTGAACACATTCCCAGGAGAGCTCTCACTGTCACACTCACTTGGCAAGAATCCAAACACAAGTGGGGGCAGGGGGGGACAGAGGAAAGGCCTAAGTGTCAGGGGCCAAGCAAAGCTATCAAGCTGTGCTCTTCAACCTAGGATTCCTTTGCCTTTGCCTTCCCAAAACACACTCAGGGGTCTCTTTGGAAAGCTGCTTTGCTGCTCCTTGCTTCACTCTGTAAAAATAGCATGCCCTTGAAAAGCTGGTACATCGGGGTTGTTGCTCTGTTACTGAAATAGCCCTGAAGATACTGAGAAGGTTGAAAATCAGCAGTGACCCAGAGACACTGAACAGCACAGCAAGAGGTACTCTGGCCAACATCCTGGAACTCCTGTGGCTCAGAGACCCAACCCTTCCCTGGCCCATGGCATGCTTTCCCAAGCATGTCCCTGAGGACAGATGCTACAAGGAGGACAGAACAAATCCTGTGGGTCAGGGCAGCCAATTCTCCCAGCCTTCCCACGGGGGAGACCGGACAGGGCAGCACAATAGCCACTTCCCTCTTTGCAAATACTATAATTGGAGCTGCTACACCACATTTTCACAACCCACAATGGGGGTTGGATGCTCACGAGACCTCGGTTCCTGTTAAGGCATTAAAAGGGCAGAGATTTTCAAAGAGGCTGGTATATTGTATGCTATATTTATCAGCAAAATAGCTCTAAATATCAAAAGGGGGCCATAGCTTGGCTTTTGCAAAAGTTCTTAAAAATCTCAACTACCTGACTGGTCCAGATGGGCAAAAGTGATAATGAAAATCTGGCATCTTGTCAGAGTGGCACCGTGCAGTCAGTGCTGCCCTCATGCCTCTGCATTAAAGCCTAAATCCAACATCAACCCTGCCCCTCAGACACTCTTAAGCTGAGCAATAAGATGTTTCCTACTGACAGCAGTGAGATGTAGATGGAATTGAAGCTTCACTTTTACAGATAAGTTTTTTACATTTTCCACAGCAAACAAGTTTCATAAGTATGGACTAATCACATGACAAGGTCTTAGATCTCTTTGCCCTCTGCAAGCATCACATTCAAGTGCCTCACAGTCTTTCAGGTATTTATCTTCACTGCTTGGCAAGAAACATGAACAAGACAAATGGAGTAACTTTCCCTGGGTCCCCACTGTCCATGATGGAACAAGAATGGGGTAAAAACCTCCCAAGTTTCAGCTCAGCTCATCACTGACTACATAAGGCCCTCTCTGACTCTCTAGGGTTGGTGGAGATGCTCAATATTTCCCAAAAGAAATGCTTCCTCCAACACACAAGATGAGGGGAAGGAACAAAGGATGGAAAACACGAAGGGAAAGGTTCTGTCACAAAGGAGCCACAGAGGGAAGGAGAGGCAGGGCCATGACCTGGCATGCAGAGATGCCCACCTCTGAGCTGTCCCTCCCAGAGTCTGTAGCACATGAGTTATTTCCAGGCACATTTTTCTCACTCTCAGATTTGGAACTGACAAAATATCTCTGCCTATTTCAAGAGCAACCCAGCAGGCAGTGCCAGAAGCAATATATTCCCACTATTGCAATTGTTATTGCTATGTCATCAGAAAACTGCATTTCTTAAGAAGCCTTACAGCAACCACAAACTAGGGAATGGGACCCCCTGATCCTCCAGAAGTAATTTTGAACACTGGCATGTAAAGACTTTGTTTAAAATGCAGAAAAATCAGATTTGTTGATCTGAGGAGTAGCTAAAACATAATGCAATTTTTAAGCTTAAATTTTCTATTTGGAACCCAGCTGAAAAATAAACTTACGATCATTTTCAGATACAAATTTTTAAAATACTGATGATGTATTAATATAAGCTTTTGAGTTTAAAGCACTTCCCCTAAGTTCACTGAGAGTTCAAACAAAATCAAAACAGGCAGATACACACGTCATCTCTGCTCTGTGCCACTGAACTGGAGCCCAAAGCAGCCAGGCCCCTTTCTCCCTCTCCTCTCCTCAATCATGTGACTCACAGCATGCTCCAGAAAGAGATAATATTATTCCTAGAGAGAGACTTTGTCTACAGTGTCTGCTGAAAAGCCCCCTAACTAAATAAAAGAAACTTGAGCTACTAATATTTATTCATAATATTGAGGGGTTTGCATACACAGTACTACATGCACACACTCATTTCCACTGGAACAAAAATTTTGAGGGAAATTCAGGCAAAACACACCACATAAAGAGCAATACCTCTGCAGGAGTGGTCCATCTTGTTGTATTTGAAGTAACCACTTTTGCACTGGCAGAGTGCAACTCCATCAAAGTCTGTGCATTCTGAAGTTTCCTTGTCACATTCAGGGTCTTTCTGTCTGCACAAGCTGCCAGCTGTTGGGAAGAGGTGGCCAACATCAGCATGGTTCTCTCTGAACCCACCATTATGCACATTTGCTTTACCTGGGCATCACATTCAGCTGATGTGCTGCTTTAATCTCTCTCTCTTTTTTTTTTTTTTTTTTTTAGCAATATTTGTTCCATTAGGAGGGAGCCAAAATTACCCTGTGTCACCACTTCTTGTGTATCTACCATCATTTGTACAGGCAAATAGAGAGGGTGAATAATAAAGGTTTCAGTTCGGAAGCAGAAGGGGAAACGAAAAGGAGAAATATGGTTTGGCTCAAGCTCAAACATATTCATCCCCTGACACAAAGTTCAACAAATCAGTTTTTAAGTTTATATCAGGCAAAATGTTTTGCTTAGACCGAACCAATTCTTTTCCATTTCAGTATTAATCACTGGATTTTTTCATTTTTCAAACAAAATATTTGTACTTTCATTTACAGTACTATGAAGCAGTGTTTTAATTTACAAAGTCAGACTTGTTACAATGAGCATTCAGCAAAACTGTGGATAAACGATGGAAATTACAACATCAAATTTACATTTTTTACTGGGAGGTCAGACTAAATGGAATGAATAAATATTCATGAGAAATAGGATTTTATGGAAAATATGTCACTCATTTGGCACTCTCCTTTTATAAACCTCTCCTTGCTAGATCAATTTTTTTAATCTGACTTCTTCTTTTAGGTACTTACACAAGAACATAATTTGTTTCTTGCTCTGCTTATTTCAAGTTATAAGTTGATTTTACAGAAACACTTTATGAGAGGTAATGGGTAAGTATTATCTGAGCAGTTTTACCCAAATAATTTAAAGCAATCCATGGGCAGAGTATGGCTTTAAAATACAGCACACTGCAATAAAAGCACACACTAAACTTCTCATCTACATTTTTACTTTGCCAAAATGATACCAGGGGTTTCCCACTAAACCCGGGCTGAGTGTTGCCACCCTTCATCCTCCTCGAGGCCAAACCTTAAAGCATTGAACCCTAAAGTCATAAAACGCCACGTGCAGCAGTTTCTTGGCAGGAAACTCTTTCAGGGATCCTGAGATACCTTTCACAGATAAATCTCCTCCATCACTCCTTCAGGAAGTGAGAACAGGGAGATGCCAGGGCACAGCACACCTGGAGAAAGTCACACACAACACTGGTGTCGTTCTCCACACCTTTCTGTGCTGTATCCACATTCCCCTTGGGCAGGTAGAGGTTTCAGTACAGAAATGGAAAGGTCTTGATTGTGAACCATTTTACAGCCTGCAACACTGAAACTGGGCAGGCAGGAGAGCAGAGCTCACCGTGCAGCCTCAGCAGCTCTAATCGAGTTCACTGCCTCTTGGCTTGCACACCATTTCCCTGGCTCCCAGCCCTGTGTGTGAAATTAAGACTTATGGTTTTTTGATCTGGCTGGGCCCAGTGTCACATCCCAGAGATGAAAGGCTTCCCTACAATGTCTCTAATCCTGTGCTGCACAATATTTTCACAGAGAGACAGATTTCTCACACATATGGCAAAGATAAGGCTTGGTATCTGCATCCCTTTTGTACTGGTAGGTTCTTAAGATGACTCCCATTTAAGTAAGATAAAAAGATTCAGAGGGATTTTTCCAAATGACAAAATGTTCACCCCCTTTTATAAAAGGAGCCAAATAAAACATCCCTTTCCCCTCCTGCCAAGATCATTCCAGATGCTATTTACCTCTGTGGAGTGATTTCAGGCTGGAGATGAACTGGCAAGCTTCAGTGGGGGATTTGCAAGCTCGAATGTAGCTTTTCACACAGCTGATAACATCGAAGAAAGTCACGTTGGATGCTAAAGAGAACGTGGATTGCACTGAAACATGCACAAAATTTGCCTCCCTAACAAAAAACAAAACAAAACAGCCCTGAGTATCACAAGTTGATCTGATGTCATCATTAGCACCTTATACAGAGGACTGCTATTGACACAAGAGATGCTTATCACACACACAGCACTACATGCACACTGAAAGAGTGCACTGTAACAGACCTTAAAACCAATCCACAGAGAGGGGAATATGGAGCTGGAAAGGATGCTGGTAGCTCACTTTGGAACCAGCCATAAATCCCTCCTGGGCAGCCCATCCCCAAGCTGCTCAGGTCAGCAGGAGAGTACCAGGTGAGCCTGGCAAGCAGGTCAGGCATTCCTCGTGCCCTGTACCACTGCCAGGCTGCGCTGTGTCAAGCCCAGCACTGACTCAAAATGGAGAGTGTGGGTCTCAAGCTGACAATCCCAAATGCTCAAGTTTCTCATTCTTCCCCTGGTAGCCTTAGCCTTACCTGCTTGCCTTCACTGTGGAGTGGTGGTATCCTGGCAAGCCTGACAGTGATGCATTGAGCTGCAAGGAGGGAGAGAGCAGCTGTTAGTGCCCCAGGGGATGATGGAAGGAGGCATGGGACAGTCCTCCTGTGTCACTGACACCATCCCCTGTGTTTCCCAGAGATGCCTGCTGAGACCAAGGGGGCTCTGAGCATCCAAGAGGTTCATCTGCTCTGTAAGAGAGATGCACTGCCCTGTTGCCAATAGGGGGTGGACAAAGCCACCATTGCACAGCCTTGGACAAGAACAAAGCCCCAGGGATTCTGACATGAGCATCTGCCTGTGGCCCCACTGTGTAATGACCACAAGGTCAGGCATCAGCCAAATGTCAGCAGGGAGAGAGCCCTGCGCAAGGCTGACCTCAAAGCAGCACCCTTGGGAACTGCAGATCTTCCCTGATCCTGGATCTGTGCAGTTGTTTGTATTTACTCCCCTGCACAAGCTGTGCAGGCAACATCACAGTGATTCCATTCAGCACTCCCTTCTTTTGGCAGCATCTCCAAATCACCTGCTCCAGAGAGCTGGAATGAAGTGCGCCCAGCTCAGGAGCCACTAACAGGATGAATTTGTGCATGCAGTGATCAGGATAAGAGCTGCACAGAGTACCTATTCTCAGCCCATGGGTCTTTTTGGAGCTGTTGATAGCACAGCCTAAGGGGAAGCCAACAGCACTGGCTCTCAACTGACCAAGAGCCACATGGCTACAACTGAAAGGCTGGGAAACATAAAATCATAAGAGGAGTGAAGGGGACCTGTCCCATCAGCATTGCCAAAGTCCCAGCAAGGACACTCACCATCTCCAGGATCTCCCTCTCAACGTGGAAGAGCTCTGTGTACTTCCCATGGGTGATATTAAGTTTCAGGGGAACCTGGCCAATAAATATTCTCACTAAAAAGTAGAATAAGACAAGTTAGTTAGGACACATCTCTGTGCCACGTGTAGACGTGCTTTCATCTGCCTTACATGAGAGGCTGTTTGCATGTAAAATCCCTTTACAAGGCACAGAGAAAACTCAGATCTGAGAGTCACTGCCCCAATAATGCAAAGTCACAGCCTTAGGGGTTTTTTTCCCAAGGGTTGCTGCAATGTTCCCACAGTCCCAGTCAAATTCCAGAGCTCAGTGCTGCTGAACAGACAGCATTTTACTTCAGTGTTCATACATTTCATGCAGAACCAAAAACTACCTTAAATAGATCCCTGAACACAGAGAGAGATGGGTAAATTTAGTAAGACAACAGTGTCAGGTACCAAAGCTATTTATGATAATTTGGGGTAAACATGTCAAATCTCTTACTCCTCCCTGGAATGGAAGGAAATCAAATTAGCAAGTCA
The DNA here is from genome assembly GCA_013401135.1 of Cettia cetti. Lineage (NCBI taxonomy): Eukaryota > Metazoa > Chordata > Aves > Passeriformes > Sylviidae > Cettia > Cettia cetti. Next base: position 52,382 of record VZUI01058499.1, read on the forward strand.
AAATAAAGCACTGTAGAAAGGACATTTTCATTTTTCAAACTGCTGGAGAGAATGAGCAATGACATTTGAAGAGAGTTCCAAAAGATGCATTTTTCTGTGCTTAGATTCATACTTGATTCACAGCAGCAGAATGCAATAATCTGAGTTGTCCAGACTTTCAGAGATAATACCCCTAAATCTTGTATTAAGTGTCATGAGATACTTAGTGGAAATGACAACTCATAACTCTAGCTTTGTGTTTCACCAGAAAAACAAATACAGTTGCAGATAACATTATAAAATTGCCAATTCTTTCCCATTTTTCCCATCCACTGAACCTATCTTCACCACAAATTGTATATCATACAGCTCTAACGTAACAACTCCAGACAAAAATTATGATGAGAATCACCTTTACAGTATTTATATAATCTGTCCATACACCAGTTCAAGGCATAATCAAAACAAGTATCTAAATTAGACACATATTCCAACTTGAAGAAATGTTTAAAAACACTCTTCAAGGACACCTCACCCATGTTTCCTTAACAAAATTTCCATGCCTCTAATTCTCCTTGATTAAGGGTCAGAAGAAAAGCTATGAAAACAAATTCCCCTTTACAAAGGAATATTGTGAGTCCTTGAGACTGAGAGTACTCTAATAGAAAGGATGGGGTCAGAACCTGAGTTCCAACTAATAACTGTGCTGCTCAAAAAATGCTAAAGGTATGAAACAAGACCTTGATCTTACAAAGACTTTCATGGCTGCTTAGCTTTCCACACATGGCTGATCCCACTGAAGCCAGGTTACACAACGGCCTCACTCACTTCTCCCAAGCCAAGTGCCTTCACAGGAGCCTGCAGGGCTGGTAAGCTGCTGAATGCTTTCTGGGAGTTTTAAAACACTTCAGGAACTGAAGGGGCATCTCTGTCCTTATTACAAGCCTGAGACCACCACTCCATTGCTGTGTTTTTAAGAAGCACTCAGATATCTCTACCTGCTCCCTAGGCAGCCCAACATGAGATTCATTAGACACCACACTTGTATAAACACTAAAAGGCTCTGATAAAAGTGGTGGTTGGGAGGGAACATTAAGCTTCTGAACTAGTTTGAGCCTAAGTCAATTTATTTTAGAAGATTAAAAATAATTATTTCCATCCCTCGTTTTTCACTTTTGTTTTCTTACCTAAATTGCATTTTCCTTTTTCCAGCTCGTATCCAAGAGGACACTGACAGATATAGGAGCCATTGGTGTTGTTGCAGGTGGCCAGTGCAGGACAAGGGTTGGAAAGGCATTTATCCACCTCTATAAAGGTTAAAAAAAAAAAAAAAACAACCCCCCAGATTATACTTACAGAATCACAAAAATCATCAACGGTTGGGCTAAAAGAGATGAACTTAGGTCCCCATCTGTGACTCCTTGAGCATTATCAGATGCTTAATTGCATCATTTGCACTTAATATTTATGCTGTTCCTAGTTATTCTGTTGCAGCTGAAAGAATAAATATAAACCACTTGAATATTCATTCAAAAGCCCTTGGGGTCTAGCATGGATCCATGTTAATATGAACATCCAACTGTTCTACAGCACTGCTCATCACAAGATCTCAGGGTTCTTTCCAAAGACAAACAACCCAACAGTTTATGCATGAGAAGACCAAAGAAGGAACCTCAACAGCCCAAGTTAGACATGTGAGCACAGGCTGCTTCACCAAAGTCCTGCCCTTTTCATCCAAGCCCTTTTTCTCTGCTCCAAAAGTAGTGCTTGAGCACTGGTCCAGTCTGTAGATTACCCAGCAATGGTGGAAGCAGCCCTGGCTGCTCCTTTTCCGGAGCTCCTCCATGCCAGCCTGGGGATGGTCACAGCAGTGATTCCTGCCTGTGCCACCACTCACAGTGCCTTTCCTGCTTGGTGAATAACAGCCACCATTGTGATAATATGGTGTCTCAGGGCATTAAGAACTGTAATCTCAGATGCTTCATAGATTACACAACTCAAACTGCAAATTCTGAAGATATAGCCAATATTTCCTCTTGAAAAAAAAAAAAAAAAAGAAAGAAAAAATATGTCCTGGTCAAAAAAGCTCCTCTTGCTGCATCTATGAGCACAAACACACATGGCACACACCCACAAGGGCAGACCATAGGCAGGGCTGTGGATTTGTCAGTGACAAGGCTCTACAAGACCAGCACGACACCTTACACACCCCTTGCACCTGTATTGTGGCTGCTCCTGAGTGCTGCAGCCAAGGCAGGAAGAACAGACTCAGTGGTTAGAGCACCAAGCACAGGAGCCAAACCCTGTGAGCATTTCTGGTGGCACTGCAATAACCCATGGCACCACACAGACCTGAAAGCCCCGAGCCAAACTCTGCATTGTGGTGGGACATGAGGCAATCTCATGCCTGGGCCAGCCTGGCACAGCTACCTCAGCAGCAGTGAGATGCAGATTTGGTGACTCTCATCTAAGCAGCCAGAAATGAGTGGGTGTGATTTAAAACCATGGCTTTCACTTGCCATCCTTCAGTTTGTGCTTTGTACAGCAGAGAAGCTGCCTGTACCAGGACAGCTTCTCTCAGGGCAGTGATGGCCCAGGTACAAAGCCCCATGTCCAAGAGAGAAGAAGGATCTTTTTCATTCTGGTAAAAGGCAAATCTCAGTTTTCAAAGAAAAGAATAATTTGGCAAAAGTGTGAATCAGTTGCTAAACAGGATGAATCACTTTAATGTTTCAATTAAAAAGAAATCATTCCAGTAAAATGATTCTATTTTTCTTTTTTTGCATGAAGCTATAGCTATAATTATAACCAATCAGCCTTAGAAGTAACTTTTAAATACTTAATTATTGGATGGGACATATATATTTTTGCCAGTATTTCACTGAGATTAATGCCTTTAGCACACACAATACCCTACAGTGGCATGATGGCTGGGCTCTGAACTTCAAACACAAAGTCAATTTCCTTTCATACAAGACTTCAGCAAATGTATTTACTTGAGAAGATAAGGAGACTGGCAGTGGTAATAAATTACTATAATGACACACTCAGCAAGACTATGATACATAGCCTACCAGAAGAATCATCAGGCCACTAAGTAGAAGATTAATATTTAGTGAGATGGGAAGAAAACAACCATAGGTTGTAATATGAGAAGCAGTTTCAACACAAATACCAAGTGCTGGCCAAATGTATATTCTCATTAATAAGACAGGTATCAATCATTATTGATTGTTATTGTTAACCTGTCAACAAATATCCTGTGCTTACCTGTAAGGAAAATCAGCTTTATTTTCTTGAAACTGTCAAATTTCAGCTTAATCTTCCTATCAGAAATGTTCACCAAAGTGCTCACCCTTATTTCAGCCATTCAACTTGATGGCTAAACCCTTAGCTTAAAAAAATCACTATGGAGACTTATTGCCCTCAACCCTGCAGACAACAGACTTGTCATACATATATGCACACACAACTCTTTGAAAACTCTTAAAGTGGGACCCAGTATTCCTGCCCTGCTTGTTCCTGGCCCCAGCACTGGTGAGAGCCATTACCTGTTGCTGGAGGTGACGTCCTCAGCCCGACCGTGCTGCTCGACGGAGGAACAGTGGTTGGTTTGGTAGCAGCCAAAGTAGTTGCAATGCCCACAGTGGTCTTGGTGGTCGGAGGGGCTTCAGAAGGACTTGTAACATGGAGGTTTTCCTCAGTGACTTTACCAGGCTTTGCAGTGGTGGGACCCATGGCTTCTGTGCTTTTACCAGTGATATAACTGTGCTTAGTGGCAGTGGGTGTCTGGGCCCTGTGGTCTTCCATGGTGCTGGCCTCAGCTGGGGTGGGCTGGCGACCAGCCGGCGTTGTCAGCACAGGAGGTTTCACCGTGGTGGCTGCCACTGCAGGGACAATGCTGCTGTGATTTGTTGCACTTGGTGAGGGACTAAGGGGTGCATCTGTTGGACCAGCCTGTGGAGCAACACTGGCTGTGGTGAGCAGCGGTGTTGCCTTCCCAAAGCTGTCCCCTTGGGTGGTGGCATCTCCAGGCAAGGCAGTCTCCGTTACTGTCACGGGAGCGGACACAGACACGATGCGTCCACCAAGCAGCTCCATGGGTGCCGTAGGGAGAGGCGATCTGGTGGGAGTGAAGATGGTGCTCCTTTGGGGCTGGTGTGTGACACTGGGCTTGTTGGTCTCGCTGGGTGAGCTCCTGGCTGTGGCAGCTGTGGAGGGCACCTGCCTGACCACACTCGTAGCCACGGTGGTGCTTGCTTGATCACTCTCACTGGACTGCGAGATGGATGAGGGTGATGAAAATACAGACAATAAAGATGCTAATGAGTAAGATGGGGAGGGCAAGGAGGAAGTGGGCAAGGAGGATGACATAGCCTGCAGAGGCAATGAAGATGCCACCATAGAGGGCGAGTGTGGCTCAGGTGATTCTGACAATGTAAACAGATGGGTTGGTGGTGTTGATGACAGCAAGTGCTGCAGTGATGACAGTGAGGAAGAGGCTGGAAATGCTGATGAAGACAGAGATAATCGTTCAGTGGTCAACAACTCAGAGTCAGTGTTGAACAGAGTTGTATTTTCTATGCTGCCTGTAGAAGCAGATGTCGATGGTTTGGAAGGGTGCACCAGCAATGGCTCCGTAGATGGTTCAACAAAACTGCTACTGTTTGATGCATTGGTCTGCCTGTCATGAGCCAGAGATGATTGCGAGGCATCAAAAGGGCTGGAAATTTCAGAAAAAAAGGTGGAACTTTCTGAGGAGTCAGCAGAGGTGCTGCTGTTGGAGATAGACAGGAGGGTCCTTTCTCCTCCTCTGGTATATGTGGTTGAAATGTATGTGCCATCTGTGTGAGAAACTGAGGTCCTTTTCTCAGCATCGATGCTACTGACTGGCTGATGGCTACCTGAAAAGTCTGGAGTAAAAGGACAAAAAATATTAGAAAGACAGAGTAATATAACAGCATTTTGATGTCATATTAAAACTCTTCGCTAAATAAGATGTTCTTGTCTGTGAACCTGTCCATGATTTTCTAAAAATTTCAAGCACCATTCAACGCGGTTATGGGATTAGGAGTCTTATGCACCCCTTAATTGATTCTAAAATGGTGAACCCTGACAGACACAAGAGTCCCATGAAATGTGTATGTTTCCAAATCACTGTTCTTCACATATTGCTTTCCTAAAGTGATTGAGCTCTTAGCATTCCGTGATATTTGTGGCAAGCCAAGCAGGAAAACCCAATTGTTCTCTTTATCCCTCATAATTTACAAAACTCATATCCTCTCCCTCTTATCCTTCATTCCCATCTACAGAATATCCATCTTGTTCAGCCAATTTGATTTTAGACATAGTGAACTTCATGCCTCTACAGGATGAAATTATTACATTATGTTAATTTGCAGCTTATCATGAACCCAGTGATTCAGAACTTTGCAGCTAGGAAAACCAAAATGAACAGCATATTAGCCTGCAAAAAATTCAGATTATTTAGCATAAAAGGTGCAATCAATCTTATAATATCAATTTCAGAATGTACGGCTAAGTTCAGCCAACGTTAAAAAATAAAAAATGGTATTGAAAATTTGTTTTAATTCTACAACTGACTTAGGTCATCACAAAACACTTCTGAAAGCATCACACAAAAGAAACCAGTTAGGATGCAAAAAAAAGTAATGCAGTGATCAAAACAGGAGGGTTTATGGCTCCACTTCTGGAATAGTTCCCCATCTGTGTGGGGTCTGGTTTTGAGTCCTTTGATGGAAAAATCCCCCTGAGTGAACCCACAGGTGCTAGTGAATGTAGTAATGAATGAGAACTTCACATACAATATACTGGAAAACAGGACAATGTGAATTCCCCTCAAATGTACACCAGGAGACATGAACTTACTTGTGAGATTGTTTTGGAAAGAAGAGGAAGCAGGTATCTTGGCAGAACGTGCAAACACCGTCTCCGTCGCAAAGCCTGTGAAACCCCCGCTGCTGGTGGAGGCATTGGCTGTCCTGCCCCGCTCCACCAGTGCTGGCTCAGACAACCCTGGAGAGCTGGAAGCTTCAGCATGGAAAGAAGAGCTCTCCACGCCACGGGTCAGTGTGCCATCTGTCACTGAGTGCAGCATCCTCTCCTCAGCCCCCGCAGACGTGGATGAACCATACACGGGATCGGTGACGGAGCTGGACATCCTCTCAGCACTTGAGCTGCTTAGGGAGCGATGGCTGCTGCCAATAGCTGGAAAAGGATTGAAACTCAGCATCTGATTTTATCATCTCAGAGCAGACAGGACCATCCAAACACCAAGGAATCAGTACCATTAGAGTTATAATGTTTATGTTCTTTATAATTATCATCCCAGACAAGCAGGAGATGTGTCCTACAGCAACAAGCTACATGTCTCAAGAATGAGACCCTTCTTGTTAAGCATCAGCAGCTGCAGATATACAACACCACTGGGCAGAACCACAACCACTTATAAATGCTGCCCATGACACCTGCAACAGCTGTATCAATCCTACAGAGGAGGGGAAGGGAGAGGCAGTCAAACTACCCCAGAGTTCAGAAAAACTCACTGGAAGGTTGAGCAGCAGTTGAGAAGTAAGTGAAGACCCTGGATGAAAGGGTGACCTTGGGCTCTGGGGACTCTGCTCGGCCAGATGGCACATGTCTCACTCGAGGCCATGCCGTGGAGGACGGGCTGGGGCCGGTGTGGATGTCCCCAGCTGTGTCCGGCTGAGATGAGAGGCTTTCTGCTTTTGTGCTCCACATGCTGCGGCTCCCTGGGGCTTGAGATGTCCCTTCCTTGTGGATGAAGAGTGTGGCTGAAGGTGAAGGCACTGAAATGCTGGGAGAAAATGCAGGCAGCAGCTTTGTTGAAAGCTCACTGAGTCCAGCACCGCGCTGTGAAACATTACTCTTTTTCCCAGGCTCTGTTGCCAACGAGGACAGCAGGACCGTGTCCAGGGTGCTGGCGTGGGGGAGAGAGGGAGCAGAGCTCCCTGTGGCACTGGAAGCTCCACGGGTGCCCAGCACAGGCACTGTGCTGCTCTCCTCACTGGTGGCAGTTGTCACCACACTGGGTGTGCTGGTGAGAGGCAGGCGTCCTCCCGTTGCTGAGGTCTTGTCTGTTGAGAAAGAGCAAAGCAAAATGATTTATGCACCCTAAACTATGAACAATCTGGTGCTCTCTCTTCCATCACCAACTTCAGGCTGAGACCACAGAGAGCACGTGGCAGAAAATGCAATCCAATCCTAGGAAAATGCCAACTGAAGGCACAGTTCTTTCCTGTGCTAGGAGGTGCTGCTCATAGCAGGGCACCCTGGAGAGGGCACTAGGAACAAGTTATGGGAGCACTTTTGGGTTTGCTTCTCTTCAGCACTGCTTCCCATGCCACAGGCCTGACCTGGGCTCCAGACACCCACACTGACTGTGGGGAGGTTACACAGCACCCAAATAAATCCCTGGTAGTCAAAAGAAAACATGACAGGTTTGTATGGGATCAGTAAATACTGCCTTTGCACCCCAGGTTGGAAGTCAGGAATGACTGGTATAAACACAGCTAATGGGGCAGTTATGAAATTGTGCTGTCCCTGAGAACACAGCAAATCTCAAGGCCAGACTGCCCTGGCAGTAAGGCTGGCTTTTCCCGGTGGCTAAATGTAAGAGACAGATAATGCATTTTTCTCTGGAAGTTAAAACTTTCATCCATGATGTCCAATGCCATCATCCAGCCCCTTCTAGCATGCCCTCCCTCTCCGTGCAGGTGGGTGTCTGATGTGTGCTCAGACCTCACCTGGGGATGTGCTTTCTGAAGCAGATGGTGAGCCTGTGAGCAATGGGTTCACGGATGACAGGGTGGCACCTCTGCCACCACCACCCTGGGCTCCCCAAGAAGACTGGGGATGGCCTGGAGAGCTGATGTTTTCAGTACCAGTGGTGGAAATGTCTGTTGTTTGGGCCAGCGTGGTGCTGGCTGGCAGAGACCTTAACATCCTCCCTCCACCCTTGGTGCCTGTTGTGGAAACTGAGGTGCTGGTGGTGGGGAAATTGGTTCTTCTCTCTGTTGACAGGATGCTGAACAACATATGGCTGCTTCCAGTTGCTAAAATGTGAAAAAGAAATAATTTACATTTTTACACATATGAAACTATAAATAAAAACGAGCTTTCTTCCAACAGCACCCAGAGGCATCAAGTACACAAACACAAGTAGAAAATATGAGAAGATGTCAATTTCCAAAGATGCAAATCCTTCCTACAAAAATTTGTCTTCTTAAAAACAATGTGATGCTGACAAAAGTGCTATTATATAAAAACTGTTGAAATACTAATTCTGTGCACTTGATTTCACCATTATGTGCCTGAGTGCACTCCATGCTGCTGGAACAAATATTGTGACCCAGAAAAGCCTGGAAATTAGTTCAGAGAAGGCACTACCCTGAGCAGTGTGAAGGTCTTAGAGAAGTCTGCAGGAACAGTATCAGGGGGATCAGACCCCTTCAGAACCACAGTGGGAACTATGACCAAACACCAGTATGAAGGACCTCAGAGACCACATGCAAAGCTGCCTTAAATTTGTTGAGCTGGTTCAAATTCTGGGAAGCAGCACAATCCAAAAAGTAGGACAGAAGGCAGGAACTGAAGTCTGATCCCCTGATCACAGGGACATGATCTAATCCTCACTTGCTTAGTTCTCTTGTCTGTAACATGGAGATGGCAACTGGAGATAGTGAAAAAAGGACTGTGGTTTGAAAGTTAATTATTTTTCTTGGCATAATGAAACTTTCCACACATGTGCCCTTTTCTGTAAAAAATCTAAAGCACATTTCTTTGGTCAAGAATGAGGTGAATAATTTCAGACACAAAATCACACTGCATCCTTCCAAACTGTATATTCTACATAGCAGAAAAGATCCAGGCAAGTGCAAGCTGCAGGAAGTCCTCCTTTGGCTTGAAAGGAAAATTATATTTCAATTCTAATGTGAACTCACCAGGGGAAGGACCTCCCGAGGGAGAGCCAGAGCGTGTTAGGGAAGACTCTGCCACCTTGGTGAAATCTGTCATTCCTGTGGACCCCTGAGCTCTGGAGGTCTCTCTCACAGAAGATGTGGACAAAGATTGGGTTGTGCCCAAGGTCCTGTACAGGGCACTGCTGGGCGTGGAGCCCTTGGCTGCTGTCCAGTGGCTGCTGCCCGAGGCAGACCTGGGCGGCCTCCCACCACCACTGAATGTGGCTGAAATGGGAATGTTGGTGGCAGAAGAAGTGAGGGAGGTTTTCTCTGCCACTGGTCTTTGGCTGCTTCTAACACCTAGGATACAATAAAAACATGGTTGATTTATAAAATAAAATAGCATACAGAGCTATACATACGACTGCTCAGCACCCATTTCTACACTGCCCACTGAGAAACTGAAGGTGTTTCTCTGGGAAGAGGTGAATCTCTTAAGTACAGGCATATGTGCCTCTACAAAAAGTCATGAAAAATCTCAAACCCATGTCCTACAGACCAGCCTACATGGCAGATATAACACCAGGTGACAGCTGCAAAACCCCACCAAGTGTCTCTGGCAGGGAAAGCGTGTGCACGTATTTCTTACCAATGTTCTCCCCAGGACAGGAGTTTCATTAGTAATGAGGCCATAGATGTTTTCCACTTTTTCACCCAAAAGCTGAGCTCCACTCTCCCCATTCCCACCCACCTCGCTGCCAGCTCAGTGCAGCCAGTAATGAAAACATCCATGTATCCAATAATGACTGATGACCATATCTGAAGACAACCAGCACAGGGATGTGGAATCTCACCCAGCCCCAAGGCAGACAGCTTTCAGACTAACAAATTTACCTTGGAAAGGACCTTCAGAGGCAGAGAGGGAGCTTGTGAGCAAAGGACCTCCTGAGGGATCGGTGGCTTCCCGTGAGCTGTCAGGATGATGTGTCCCAGTCCTCAAGGAAGAGGAGGTCCCACTCAAAGAGCTTGTGGGGTTGGTGCTGGTGGCAGAGTCCCTTGTCACCCCAGCTGTGTGGCCATTTTCTGGGGACATCAGTGTCCCCACTGCCATGCTGGACATGTCAGCACCCTGGATGTCCAAGCGCAGAGTTGCCTCTTCTGCACCTGGGATGCTCTTGGGGGGTTCATAATTGCTGCTAAAAGCTGAAAAATGACAAGAGAAAGACAAAACTGTATAAGCAGAGATAAAAACTGCTGGGTAGGTTTCATCCTGCTATCAGTAGATGTAGACAATGTATGTGTGAATGCTCAATACGGAAATGTTTAATACTGGGAAATCATTAAGATGAGGGAAGTGGTCTCTAAATAAGAACTGCTGAAGTTATTGCTTGTAAAATTCAACTGGAAGTTTTCAAGGAAAATCTATCCTCCCCTTCCAACAAGAATAATATTTATCCATACTTTCATTTCTGTGAAATGTTTTTAAATGTACAGAAAGTGCCAAATACAATATTATTGCTCCTTTCTTTAAAATAAAAAGGATGTATTTTGTTAATAAAGAGTCTTTAAATAAGAGTTCTGAGGTATACAACTATCTATCAAAACTCACTTGTGGAAGAACTTTCTGAAGCAGATGGAAAGCCTGTGAGCAATAGGTCTGTGACACCTCTGCCTCCATCACCCTGGGAAGCCACAGATATCCCATAGGTCTGGCTCTGGGCTGAAGAGCTGGTGATTTCAGTCCCAGAGGTGGAAATCCCTGCCATGGTGACCAGCCTGGTGCTGGCTGGCAGAGACCTTGATGTCCTTCCTCCACCCTTGGTGGCTGTTGTGGAAATGGAGGTGCTGGTGGTGGGGAAATCTGAACTGAACCTCTCTGTAGCTGAGTTGTTGGATGTCTGGTAGCTGCTTCCAACGGCTACGGTACAATAAAAAAAATGTATTTATACTTATGAAATTATAAACAGATGGATCCATTTTCCTCCCAGATGCTTACGGTGCACATACAAATATTAAGCATAGGAAGTTTTCAATCTGGACAAAGTGCTCCTTTGGAATGGCATGACTCCCCTCACTGCAGGAAGAGCTCGCACAAAACCCAGAGCTTGCTTCCAGGCTTTGTGAGAGTGGCGTGGCCCAGACAGCAGGAAACCTCACAGGGCAAGGACTGTGGGGATTTGCCCTTAAATCCCACTTTTGCTCCAATATTGCTGGAAATAGGCTCAGGTTTTTTAGGTTTTTTTCTTTTTTTGTGGCTTGACCACAGCATCAAACAGCAAAGGGAGGAAACCTAAGCACAACCACATTCCCATATGAGCCTGCAGCTCACTGCACATCCCAGGGCTTAGCAGGGCACTGTCCTTCAGTGCTGGATCTCAGGTTTCCTGTAGCCCCAGTGGTGTTCCCAAGAGCTGTGACAGAGGGAAGGGACGTGTCAGTGTGAGAACCCTGGAGACTTGTTTGCTCCTGAAAAGCTCTGGACACAGGATAAGGATTTGGCAGCACTGAGGTTTTCAGTATTCATGTCAGGCTGGGCAAAGTCTCTGTTTTTGGGAACTCCAGAAATTGGCTGCTGCAGAGCAAGCAAGGGGAAGCCATGGAGCCCAGGGATATCAGGTTTGCTGCCCTGAGCAAATTGTTAAGCACAGGCATCTCACCCTGTCTAGCTGAGGGCAAACCCATCCTGTGTGGCCACAAGTGTGGGTTCCCAACCTCCCACCCCACTCCATCACCACTTGGGCACAGGTCAGATGGGGCCAGAGCTGCCCTTGCTCTGCAGCTGGCACTGGCCCAGTGAAGATCTTTCACAGCTGCAGACATCCACCCTGCAGAAAACACTGTGATATCATCCAAAGAACTTTTTTTTTTTCAAGCGGAAAATGCTGGGGGGGTTGGATCAAATTATTTTTTTCCATTGCTTTTTCCTGCTTTCAGCAGGGAATTTCAGCTAACCATCCAAATAATAAAAAGCAGAGCACATGCAAAACAAAGTATCTCCTCTGCCTCAAGAAAGCAAATACTATAAAATGGCTTTTTAAAACTATGAAACAAAGGCCATCAAAGCTCACCTCCAAAAGCATTGTCTGTGGGAGGTGATGCTGTCAGCAAAGGGCTGGTGGAGTTCCCCATGACACCCCTGGGGTGTAGCATGATGTGCTCTGCACCAGTCCGGGTGCTTGAAGCTTGGGAGGAGGCCTGGAGCTGCCCCAGGGAGCCAGGGAGGGCAGTGCTGGGGCTGCTGCCCGAGGGGCTGGGTGAAGCAGCTGCAGTGCCCACAGCAGGGCTGCTGCCCAGCTCTGTGCCCACCCAGCTGCTCACTGGTTGAGAGAGGCTGTCAGTGCCTGCAAGACAATGGGGGAAAGCAGATGAGAGCCCAGAGATGGGCTTAGCTGCCCGCACACCATTCCACACTACCACCCTTCCCCTGCCCCTCAGCTCCTCTGCCTGTACTGTGCTTGCAAAAACTTGTCTGGAAGCTGCACCAAGCAATTCACAATTTTGAATACCAGGAGAAGTCACATGGATTCTTCTCTCCATCCTTGTGCACAAAGCAAGCCAGAAAACTGCCCTGAGTGCACTGTGAGGATGGAGAGCTGTATCCACAAAGCTCTACAACACAGGAGAACCAGGCTCAACCAATGCTGGCTGCTCTGGGGAACAGCATTCACCTGGTTCCCAGGGGTTGGAACACCCTCCCAGGGTTTCTAGGGATGGCTCACCTGGGTGATGAGATTCTGAAGATGACAGCACTGTCTCCATGGTGTTGTTCAACCCTGACACATTCCAGAGCCCATGGTGCCCTCCCTGTGTCCCCTCAGCCCAGTCAGTGCCGACGGCTTCCGAGCCTGGTGCTGCCCCTTCGGCAGCTGCAGGGGTGCTGGGAGAAGCCAGAGTCCTCTTGCCTCTCCCCTGGCTGCCTGCTGCATGGTGATGGCTTCCAGGATCTGGAAAGCAACAGGGAGAGGGTCACATTCACCTGGAAAAGTTGTCTCAGCTGGGTGGCAGCAGCATCACCCGCAGTGATACCCAGCCCCACCACATGCAATAGGAAAGGTCACAGCTACATCCCTCATGTTTCCTCTGTTTAACAGAGCACAGCTTAACTGCAGGAGGGACTGATGGGAACAGGGCTTCTGTCGCCAAAAAATAATGGCATTTTAAACATTGTCTTCATTTGTGCATGGCAAAAGAAACAGATTTTTCTTAGAGACATTAAAAATGCAGAAGGCAGTAAGGAACTGGTGCCAGAACAGCCCACAGCTGGCAGCCTGGGCATGCCAACTCCACATGCTAGTCCCTAAGCAGAAAGAAACCAAGGAATCAAAAGAATTAAAGAAAACCTCTATGCTTATATCTTATTTCAGCTGGGGATATTAAGAAAAAAACTGAGGTGGGGACAGGGCAATCAGCACAGTTTTGTCTTGCTGCTGTGAGAAACGGGTCTTAAGTTCATGCTTAAAAGAATACACTGGTTACTGGATACTGCTGGGTGGTGAAAAACAGTGGCAGCTCCTGAGAATCATCTTCACTGAAAACAAAGTCCAGCTTTCCCAAGATTGGATTTCTCTCAAAAATCTGCATTTCTAGCTGTGAGACAGGAATACTTCCCAACCCACTGGCTATGCTCAGTCCATGACTGGGAACAGCTAACAGGGACTGTCACATCCATAAAACTCACCAGGAGGTTGGCTGTGGGTGAGCAGCTGGGTCACTGTCCCAGCAGATGGAGATGGGGATCCTCCTCCTGGAGGGGTGACATCCCCCTCACTGGCAGGGGGGCCAGTGTGCCCCGTGACCCTGCTTGCTGCTGGCACTGCCCCACGCCTGGCAGGCAGTGATGCCCACTCCCTGCTCCCAGCCAGCATCGTCACCAGCTCCACAGGAGCACCAGGAGTCCTTATCTCTGTGCTTGAACTTCTCTCCTGATGGCTGCTTTCAGTGACTAAAAGGAAAGACAAGAAAAAAACTTAGATCCCATCAGCACTGATGTATAGGCTCAGCTCACTGCAGTAACACCAAGGCCAACCTCTGAGCTCATTTACTTATACTAGAGAAAAATTTTGTATAATCAAAACACAGACATGAAATTTATTCTTGGATTTGCACCAGTGGAAACTAGATTGTTCTCTAGGACCAAATACCAAAACCCACCTCTTTGCAAAACACCAATTCAGCACCCTCAGGACTTAGTTGTGTTAGGAGAAATAGATTTTAAAGGAGCAAAAAGAAAGTCTTAAACAAATAACTGATGGAAATAGTCGCAGTGTAGAGAGTCCATGGGAGGAGTGTGAAGGTCTCTGGAGCTGACAGCCCAGCACAGTCCATGTGCCCCATTCTGAACCCCAGATGGGAGGGGAGAGGGCCCCACAGCTCTTCCCCTCTCTCCACTTGGCCAGTGCTTGCTGGACACCTGACCTCAAATCCCATCCCCTCCAGAGAGCTGGCAAGAAGCTGGCTGAGAACTGCAGGGCAATCAGGAGGGTCAGGACAACCCATCCAGCCACCATGAGGCACTGGGGACAGAGGAGATCTGTGTATGGTGTGGATTACATGGCCCACCCAGGTGCCAAAGCACCCCAAGGTGATGAAATATTTTGGCATTTCTAACATTAATGCCTACCAGAATATGAGAAACAAGATGAAGAAGAAGATTGTGCATGAGTGGTGTTCTGGGGAATCGGTTTCACCTTATGGTACCACCCAGGGCTGTGAGGATTGCCCTGCATATCAGCTCACACAAAAACCAGCAGCCACTATCTATGTTACAGTCCCAAGGCTTGGCTGCCACTGCAGCCTCAGGTGACCTTCAAAGTCCACAAGTCAAAGCAAGTCCAAATCTGAAAGGGCAAGGTCCCCATTTTGCCCATCTTCCACAGAACCAAAATGCAGTCTCTGTCATGGCATGGCATCCACAGGCAGTGGCCAAAGGCAGTCAGTCTCTGCCCAAAAGCTCTGACTTTGAAGGTTAAACCTGTTCTGGGCCTCCAAACATCTTCTGTAATAAAATTGTATGTTCAAGAGAAACACCTATGGGACACCTCCTCCTTGTCTTGTGAGTCTTCTTTGGAGTTGCTGTATCTGCCACAACAGAGGTGGCAATTTCCAAAGTGGTGTCCTCTATCCATCTGCAATAGCTTCAGCAGGAACTCACCAAAAAATAGAAGGGTAGGTAGGACAGTCTGTATTTCATCCTGGGAGTCTAAGCCCCATGTAGGCCAAGGAGACAAGAGCTGTGGTGAAACAGAGCCCCCAGGGTGCCTTTACTGGCAGCCCTCACAGTGGCTGTGATGCTGAGCAGCCACTGCCACCCAGAGCCCACTGTGAGCCACCTCCTGTTTCATGGGACAAGCTTCTGGTCCTCACCAGTTGGACAAGGGGATGGGAAGTGGCAGGGGATGCTTGCTATGTTCATTTGCAAACCAATACCCAGCCTGTTATTGTAGCCCACAAGTCCATTTATAGCAGCCCTGAAAAATGTGGCTGTGCTGGAGGGCAGTGCACTTAATTTGTCTCCATCCCCTCTCCCTAAAAGCTTTCAGCTGTGCAGCCCATGCTGACTGGAAAGCCTGTGGCCAGCTTTGCTGCATGGAGAGAAGGCAAAGCAGCAGATGCTTAAAGAATCCCTTGGGGTATGAGGATAGACAGAGTGAAATCTGCTTTCTCAGGTTGCCAACTCATTTGTCAACAAGGGCTCTGGACTGGCAGGCTGAAATAAACAGCATGACACTGCAGCAGGCGTTTCATTGCCACTTCTTAAAAAGTAACCGTGGAAATGCCAGCAAGCAGTGCCTTCAGCCATGTTCCTTGATTGAATGAGACCAGTTCAAAAGTAAAACACTGCTGTTTGCTTATCTGGTGGTTGTTTGCCCTGCAAATCTACCTCAGAGTTTTCCCTATCCTCTTTTGGCTCTGCAGAGCTGCTGGGAATAAACTGAAGCAAAATCCTTCCCCTTATCGTGGGTGCCAGCAAACCTGGTTTTGAGTGCAGCCAGGCAGTGGAGGGGCTGAATGAGAAGGTATTATTTACACAGGCTTTTTAGAGTCATCTGGCATTTTTAACTCTGCCCTGCAAGGTATGCCAGGTCCTGGTGCAGGGAGGAAAACCTTGTGCTCAGCTCCCCAGTTCAGTGGGTGCACAGCACGAGCCACGCTGGAAAATCCAACTCACAGCATGTAGTAAAAAAACCCAAAAAAAAAGTGCTGTTCAACAAAATAGACATGAAATCTCACATCCATCAAGCCTGCCAGAAGTGCAAGATAGCCACAATATCCTCTTTGATTTGCCTGCAGAAATTAAGACTTCAAAGATGACTCTCCTCTGGAGCTGATGGACCAGATCAAACTTCTTCCCAAAAAATCTCCACAGGACCATCTGGCCTCCCCTGATGCATTAAAGGCTTAAAGCAGAGTGGCCCTTTAGCTGAGGTACTGATCTGTCACTAACAATTTTGTCACATCCTAAGCTGCCAACAGCTTTGCATGGTTTAACTCCACATAACCACAGCCACTGAGAAATATTTGACTTCCAGCACAAAACCCTGCCACCCACTGGATTGGTGTTTTCCTTCCCAGTTAAAACTAGCAGTGATGCTCACCAGACAGGTCGAGACTTGGAGTTACTTTTTCTTTGCAAGCATAACAAGTCTATGGCTTGCTGTGAGCCGAGTTATATAGCTCAGCCAGGACAAACAGATCAAGTTCCAGCTGATTTCTCATGGCTTTGGGCTTGCCCCTGGCAGCCCAGTTGGATATCTACCTTGTGAGACTCCTGAAAAATCCCTTTTGGGCCAACAATTTTCTGTCTCCATCCCTGACACAGCACAGGCATTGCCCTGTTGCAGAGATGGCTGCTAGCAAGGCAGCGTTTAGCTCACAACTCATCCATGGGTCAGCACAGCACCTAAATGCACAATAATGCAAGTTTTCTGCAGTGGCTGTGATCGCACACAGACATCTTTAGGGCAGGGAGGGAGGACGGATGTATCCTGCTAATGCCAGGAGAGCAGCATCCCCACAGGCAGCGTTTGTCAGGAGACTGCAGCCGGCCAAGGCACGCCACCAAGTTATCCCAGCCCCATTGCTTCCCTACAGACGGGATTTTTTTCCCCTCGAGGGGCAGAAAAATACTTTCTTGCCTGGGGAATACAAATTTAATCTGAGTTCGCACAGAAGGAATGCCAAGAGCAGAGGATTGGCTGCCCAGCGCGGCCCTTCGCCCGGAGCAGTCCCTCCTCGGGAGGGTGGGCATTCCCCGGGGAGCATTCCCGGCAGAATGGGGATGGAGCCGCCCATGCAGCGGTTGTTTTGCCAGGGCTGCGGGCCACCCCGGGAGCATCCCTGCCGAGCGGAGCGCGAGTGGAGCTAAGGCAGGCTCCTCCCGAGGACAGGCAGCTATAATTATAAACCCCACATCTGTTAACGTTGCATAATCTTAACATCATCCGAGGCTCGCGGAGGGGAGAAAAAACTCATCTCGACTTAGCAAACTCCTCTCCGGCTGTAGGAAAAGGTTAGGAAGAAGGGCAGGGAGAAGGAGCGGGGAGCAGAGCCGGGGCAGCGGTGGCCGGGGGCGGCTCCGGTCCCTGCCGGGGCCGGGCTCTGTTGTGAACGGCTGCTGCGGATGTCGGGATCATGGGTGGAGGCCGGTTGGGAGCCAAGTGAGTTTGTGCGAACAAAAGCTAAAGCCCTAAATCTGGACCGTCCAGGGCTCTCTGGGATTTTCAATTTCCTTCCTTGTTCTTGCTCTGAAAGGAGAAGTTCAAGGCGGAGGGGGCGTGGAGCGGGCGGGGGGGGGGGGGGGGGGGGGGGGGGGGGGGGGGGGGGGGTGCTGAAACGGAGTTTAAAAAAATTCATACTTGAGATGGGTCAGCTGAGTGTAAACACGCTGATAATACGGCCGGGGGAAGGTCCCTCGTGTGCACTAAGTGCAGGAAAAAATGCAAGAGGTTTTTAACCACATGCAGTCAACCCTGTTCTGCTATTTTTTTGGTATCAATACAAGGAATTATTCCATCTGGATTAAGGAAGGTGGCAAGAGATGGTGTAGGGGGAAGAGAAGTGCAGAAGCCTTGCCAGAGCCTCTCACCCTTTTGTGGGGGTTGGTTTGGATGCAGCACCCCACAGTCACATTCCCTGGCAGTGCCTTGCTCTGGTCCTTCTGCTCCTCGTCCTCTCTCCCTGGGCCCCAGGCAGAGCAGGACAGCAATTCACAGGACCTTCAGTCACTTTAACCATAATAGGAAGGATCCATGCAGGCAACAAAGGTGCCTTGAGCTTTAATATGTGAGCTCAAGAAAAGTGATGGGGGTTTAATGCCAGCAGCAGCCCCTGCAAGCTCTGAATGCCAAGGTCCACATGGTTAATGCCTCCCTGGCCACTTCCAGCAATGGGTGCCCATGGGGCTGGGGACATGAGCATCATCCTCAGACACTCCAGTGCCACACCACAGCGCCTTGCACGCAGCTCTGCTTCATGACACAGAAACACTCTGCACTTCCACACCAGCTCCCCTCCAGGACCTGTAAAACCTCAGAGGATGCTAAAGGTCACTTTTGCTTCCTACACTTTTTTTCACCATCCCAGAGCCTGATGCTCTGAGATGCCATTTGGAAAAAAAAAAAAAAGTCCAATTACTGTTCTTAAAAGCAATACCCTAAAGCAAGGAAACAGGTTCTCCAAAATAAAGAGTACGCAGAAATCTGTGATCCTTTCCAAAAGCACAGGATGTATGCATGTGGAGTGCCCACAATTGGGATAAAACCTGCACAGTGGAGATATTGTTCTGCTTATCAAGAGGTTTACAGCCTCTTAGTTTTGGTGTCCTAAACATTTCTCTAGGGAGGTGCAGGCTCCCAGATCACCAGCTCAAGCCCATGAAATCCTAAGCTTCTTACTCATCCTTCTTGGGCAGTTTGGTTCAATCCACAGATTCCTGAGACCACATGGATCCATGGGACCACCTGCACTGCCTGAAAACCTCCAGCCCAGTGCTCAGGGCAGCTCCTTGAACCTCTTTTCATTAACTTTTGTTTTTAAACAGCTTTTAGCAACTGAATTAAGAAAAAAAAACCCAACTGATTGAAAAACACTATATAATAAAATATGAAATCCCACTTCCAACAGGGATAAGCCATGACTTACCATACTGCTAAAAAACCCATAACCACACTGAGGCTCCAGTAAAATCCAGCCATCTATCCAGTGAAGATTGAACCTCCAGTGCCCCAGGCCCTGTGTCCTGACAGCCTTTCTTGAGCAGAAAGCCAAACTCAGTCATATTTTCTTGCTTGACAGCTCGTTTATATTCTGCCCTAGAAGAGTCCCTCAGAGCGTTAATGTGGGAAAAGCCCCCGCAGGCCCAGGGCAGAGTGAAGGCAGCACCAGCTGACAGGTCCCAGAAGCACTTACCAAAGGGATTTCTTTCTTACTGTTTTTAGTAAACATCAATAAAACTAAGCCAAAATAAATCTCCCTAACTGCACAGCTCTCTGAGCACTCACACCTCCTCTCCACCCCTCTCCTGCAACCCTGCAATGCTGAAATGTCTCCAGCTACCCTGCCTGCACTATAGATCCCAAATGCTAAATCCCAGCATCAGCAAATTCTAACCCCGCCCCCAGGATTTTCTATAAGGTCCTGCAGAAATATTACAGAAAATATCACCCATGCATCACTTCTCCTTCCTTTTACTTGGGTTTTTAAAGTCCCATGGAAGCTTTTCTAGTTGGGAAGGCAACATTGCCCTCACCAGCACTCATGAGGCCAGAGCAAAAGCCACACAGGGACCCAGCCTGGTGTCATTTTAGCTTCTGCTCCTATCCGAGGGCAGTGCTGCTGGAGACTATCAGACGGCTTGGGGAGGAAGTCTCCTGGCAGGACTCCACCAAAGTGGAGTTGCTAGGTCACTGGAACAATAAAAAGGCAAGAAAAAACATCCTGGCTGCAAAAAAGATGGGAAAAAAAAAAAAAAAAGAAAGAAAAAGAAATAGAAAAATCCATGTTGGTGTGTACAGTTTTGGTGAAGTAGAAAGAAATAGGCTGGTGAGGCTGGAGGGAGCAGACCATACTCCTGTCAGCTTCTGGAAGCACACAACTTCATTTCTAACATGGCTCTTTCTCCATACTCTCACACAAATAGTTCCAGAAACCTGGAATTTGTCTGCAAGGTTTGCAGCTTGTGAAAAATCTCACAGGGGTCAATATTTCCAGGGCAGCAAGTTCACTGCTGTTTTGGAGAGTTCCATTGCACTTTGCCTGTCAGCTGGGCATCACAATCCACGGGATGGCTTTCATCTCCCAGCAGCTGCCCACTTTCATTTAAACTGGCAATATAAGAAACCTGTCCCTAAGCAGGGATGTGTTTTGGTGATAGGGGTGAGCATCTCCACAAGGGGTTGAGCACTGCACAGACCTGGGGCTTGGGCTCCCCTGTAAGGAAAGGTGCTAGAGGCTTAGAACCTGCAGGATGAAATTTTGCTGTCTGAAAAATCTAATTTCCGGGCCAGAAGGGAGCATTAGCTCATTCTGTGCGACCTCATGATAACCAAAACCATTCCATGTAGCTTATTTACTCCCAATATAAGTTCAGCAACTTGTATTTGACTTAAACAGATCTCACAGGGGAAAAAAACCACTCAGACTATTGGTATTTGTGATTACCTGGGTTTTTACTCAAAGCCACAAGGATTATGGGCTGAAGCACAGATTTTTCTTCATGAAACCTCAATCCCTATCACAAAGCAATGCCAGGCAGTATGAAGCAGATATGTGGCAAAATATATTGGCCCCAGGGGCTGAGGACTCAGCTCTTTGCAGGCCCAGGTGAAAATAATATTGTATTTTCACATCCCACTCTGGAAACAAAACAACAAGTCCCTGCTCCAAAGTTGTCTGAGCCCTGGAGATGCTTCCCATACCCAGGAAGGGACAGTAAATACTGGGAAGACAGAGAAAGGAGTAGGAAAAGGCTTCTGCAATGCTGAGAGGTGATGCCAAGGGCTGCCATGCGTCCCTGGGGGACAAGCAATGCTGCTCACTGATGCAGGTGGGCTTTGGTCCAGGTGTCTTGACCAGAGCCTCACTCCAACAATGTACTTAAGAAGAGCACCCCGGGGAACTATTCCCTGTGCTTAACATTAAGCACATGCCAAAAAGCTTTGCTAGCTGGCAGGGATGATTACCAGCCTGGGAATTGAGCAACTTCTCAAGGACATTGTGAGGATGAGAAGGATAAGGAGCCCTCTTGGATGCAGGAAAATCATCAGACTGCCAAGTGGTAGATGGCATTTGGTGACATGCAGATACAAGGCTCACTGGATCCCTCCCTCCATGTAGACCAGCAAAAGGCAACCCCATCCCAGGGGAAAACTGAAGGCAGCCCAAGCCTGGTACCCAGCTGAAGAAAGGATACCAGGCATGATGTCATGGCAGCAGGAACCATGGATGCTCTCCTGGCTCCTGCCCTTCAGCAAGGGGCAGTGAGACATGTGAAGAGATGGAGAAAGTGGCAAACGGGCAAAAAAATAAAGCAGTCTAAAGAGAAATGAATCCCCAGAAGAGATAAGGGCCCCCACCTCCCTTCCCCCATCTGCCGCGAAAGGATGATGATCTAAATCGCATTTCCTAGATGACAGCGCGCCGATCTGCCGCCGGAAGCAGCGGTGGCAGCGCTCAGGATGGCGCCGGACCTCCTTCTTCCAGGGGGTGAGCCAGGTCTGGCACTGGCAGACAGGTCACCGTGAGCAGCAGAGGAGCAGCACTGCCCGGGGACAGCCGGGACAGAGGTCCCGCCCGACACCCGCCACCACTGCCACTGCCTCTGCAGTCACACGTTTCCTTTCTGAGAATGGGGGGAAGGGATTTACCACTTCCAGTGCCTTTCTGCACATGTTTCGGGGAGGTTGAAAAACAGACACCCTCTCTCAGACGTGGCCAGCAGTGGGAATGTGTGCTGGAGAAGGGCAGGAGTGGGCTGTCACCCTCTGAGCTGTCACTGAGGGCTCACAGGGAGTCATGGTCAGGTCACATCCTACCTCCATGCATACGGGCACGGTGTGGTAAGCAAGGCAGTGCAGAGGACTGAGAGGACAGAAATCTGTGCCCAAAACCCAGCTTCCCACACAAAGACACAGTTTACCCAGCACAGAGCCACCACTCATCAACTGCCTTGGCACATCCATGCCATCAAGTGACCACCAACTTCAGTCTTCACCCAGAGTGTGACACAGCTCATCCAACACCCTACAATCTCCAGGTGTACCAGCACTTTGCAGGACAGGATTATAAGGATCTTTGACTGCATGCTGGGGGCTGTCCTGAGAGGCCACAAAATTGCTGTTACTCCCATTCCCCAATTTAAAAGCCTCCTGGTTCATTTAGCTTCCTTCAGGCATCATATTTGCTACCTGTTCCTAAGAAGAGACCATCTTCATGATTTTCTGCATTCTCTGATTACGCTTCACTCCTAAGAAACATCCTTTCAAAGGGCCTTTATCTGCAGGGTTGGCTGATGGTCTAATACTGCATCTCCATTCTGCATTTGCTGAAAGAGCTGATAATGTCCTAAAGAGAATTAACATTTAGATGTTAGTCCTGTAACCAAATCTGAATCAAACAATGATGACTGTTCAAATGTCTAAAGCTACTCACGGGTATTTTCATTTAAGCCCTACCAAGCTCGTACCAGGAGTGAGGAGGTTTCTAAAGATGCCTTTGTGAGCACCAGCCACTGAAACCCTTCTCCTTGTCCTTCCAAACACAGATACAATTATACCCAGCTCCAGCACAAAGATAAAGGCTGAATTACAAGAGCAGCATTATGCTCCACAATCAGGGTCCTTGATTCCAATTGACAAGGAGCGCAAATCATGCGCAGTTGGTCTGCGGATGCTTCCACTCCTGGAAATCATTCCCATCACAGGATAGAAATGAGTTCAATAGACAGGGTTACCTTTTGCATTTCCTCCCCAAATTGCTAAATTACCTTGTCAGTTTGTGAGATCTTACAAGTAATGCAGGGTTCAAACCTAGCCAGCACTTGTCTGGGATATCTCTTTGCAGAAGGTTAAACTACCAGCTGCTACAGTTTCCCTGATAAGAAAGTGTTTTCTTACCTACAGTGGCATGGATGTAGCAGGACAGTTATTCAGAGAGGCAGTGAAACCCTTCTCATTTTTAAAGAAGTGGTATATTTATCTACCATTCTGGGTGATCCTGCAAAGGGAGATATATCAAGATCCCTTGGGAAATGTCTTGAGATCCCTTACAGACCTGCCTTTTGCTTTCATACATCAGTCAAAACCAAAACCAAATGAAAAACCCCTCAAATATCCAAATTCCCACATCAACCCCCCAAGTTTATGCATACTCCAGAAAGTGCTGCCCTCCCTCCAAAACAGATCCTGCCACCCTGGGTGGGTGGGTAGCAGTTCCCTCCTGCTAGGTTATCAGAGAAGGTATCTTTTGGATAACATACTGAAGCCAAACTCTAGTGTGATTCATCCCCACTTCAGCAAAGTTCACCAGAGCATGACGTTTCACATCAGTCCTCAGGGCTTAAGAGATTTTCCACAAGAGGAAGGGTGTTAACACCAGCATCCTAACAAGCAGTGACGCGAATAATTGTGCTCCACAGATCTAAATTCCTCTTGCCACTCCAGGTGCAGAAGTGCCTTTTAGCATGCTCTCCAAGGAAAAAGAGAGCCCTCCTTTGCTACCAGTAACCCAGGAAGCCAATCCATCAGTCCAAAATGCCCGCACAGGGTTTCTTCTGTGCTCTGGAGATCTCACAGGAATCTAAGGGTGGTTCTGGTAGCAGAAATTACCTCAGTGTCTGCCTGGTTATAGAGGCGAGAGGTCAGACTGATCCTGTAACAGCCTTCAAAACCTCTGCCATCACAGCGTGCTGAAAAATGCTGAGAAAAACGCCCTAAATGTGTGTGTGCAACTCGATGTCTTCTGGGAAATGCAGCCTGGGCTGTCCCCCTGGGACAACAGCTAACTCTGCTGACTTAACCCTTTGTGCACAGTTTGCATGCCATTCTCTCAAACCACTTAAAATTCCTCCTCACTCCTTTCCCACTGACTTCATGTCACAGTTAAAAAGAAAAGGTTATTTTCTCCCAGCCTTCAGTGGCAAGAGCCTTGTTGCCATCAAACCACTGTGCAAAAGGTCCCTCAAACATTTCCATGTTTGCCTTGGCAAAAGAACTGCAAAGGTCATGGCACTTTCAGAGGACTTTTTCCAAGCACCAAATTGGAAGCCCAAGATGGGGTGTCCACCCTGCAAGGCAAAGGGAAGGACCTGCAGCGTTTGGTCACAGTGCAAGTGACATGATCACCCTTGGCCAGACCAAAGTCAGAGTGCTGGAGAAGCCATTTTAAAAGTCCTCCCAGCTTCATGTCTTCATGCAAAGAATGAAAAGGCAGATGGAGTTTGTTTTTCCCAGTGGAGAGTCACTCCACCAAGGTCAAGGCGCTTGCACAAGGTATTCAGACAGCTGGACAGAGAGCAACTGGGTTTGCCCTCAGCATTCCTGCTGCATTCCCTCTTCCCCTAGCAAAGCAGCACAGTGCACAGGTTTGCTCTTCTCCTGCAGATGCACTGGCAGAGCCCTGCAGGGGTGTCTGAAACAACCCTTCTGTCTGGACACAAAATCTTCTGGAGCTAATATTATTTTTAAATACACCCAACCTGGTCATCTTCTGTGACTTCTAGCTTTGCAGCTAACATTTGCCAAGCTTTTTTATCTACCACCTCAACAGCCAGAAGCTCTTTTTCTACCCCTCCAAGTGGTTCTCCTGTAATGACAACTCCAGGAGTTGGGGTTTTAAGGAAAGACAGCCAAATCTTAGGAGGCTCTTGACACAGATCCTGACTTTTGGCAGCAGTGCTCCCTCGCCCACAGCTGAGATGCTGACTGCAGCTTGGGAGATGCTTAAGTAACCAACTGCAAACCTATTTATCAAATGACTCCAAGTCAAGGGCACAGCAGATGCAAAAGCAGATATAATCCTCCTCAACAGCCCTGCCTGCACAGAGGACAGGCAACTGGAAATAGCTCCATCCAAACCACAGAGGCATGGGGGCAGCAGCAAGGGAGCAGCAACAGTTTGTAGGTTGTTACACCCTGTTTCAGGCACTTTTTAAATAATATTTTTGTATCTCACACATTTCATACTAGTTTCTGAAGGGATGAAGCTCCCGAGACAGCTTTCTTTGTTCTCATACATTAAAAAAAATTAGCCTGGAAGGCAGAGACCTCCAAGACAGCAGGTTCCCACAGGTTTTGTGAAGACCAGCACTTTAGTAGAGAGGGCTCCAGTGAGTGTCCAGCTTGGGGAGCTGCTGCACCCAGACCAAGGGAGATCCCCATGACTCAGTCCATGCCCTGGCCCTGGGACCTGTACACACTCAGCACCCACAGAGCCCGAGATAAACCACAGCACACACTAATGCCACCCATCCTGTAGCAAGCAGAAGAGAACAAGCCATGGGTATTACTCACAGAGCAACTTTCTCAGCTGTCTCTTCCATGGGTTTGCCCATACACTGACAGCTCTAAAAATAGGCCTCTTTCTCCCCTGGTTTTATACAGCCAGGCTTTTGACCTCAGTGAGTGGAAACTTTGCATCATTTTAGCTTTCTCCAGCTGATCCCTGTGCTCACCCTGGCTCTACCTGCCCCTTCTCCAAGTCTTCATGACCATGAGTGGCCATCACCCTCTCCAGCACCCAGTTGAGACCAAAAACAAATTAACAGCAAATCAGGGATGTAACCCCAAGGTCCTAAAATCTGTATTAGATACCTCACAGTACTCAGATCCTACAAGAGGTCCTCATTTTATACAGGAACTGGTTCCTATCCCCTTTTTCTCCTGTTCTCTCCAGAGCACTTCAGTAAACCTGGACTGACAGCAGCATTACTACAGCCCAGGCAACAGCTACACTAACAGCTTGGAAGAGCTGAAGTTTACAGAGCTTCCTTTACTCAAGGGAACTGCATTTTTCTAAGATTATATTATTACTTGGGCTGGTCGCTCAGTAATGCAACATCATTTCCCTTTTGGGTGGGAAAATTCTCTCCTTGTCCTCAGATGTGAATGATTTCAGCCTGAAAGGATGAACGCGGACTCTGCATGAACTGTGCCCCTTGCTGAAGCAGCAGGATGTTATATATATAACAGCTGGGCATTAAAAAATATATGGTGATGGGTGCACACACATCAGCTGCATGTATGCAGAAAATGGTGAGAGAGAAGAGCTGCCAGATGTGATAAAACCATTTTCTCCTGAGAGGCACCCACAGACTCCATTCTTTCACCACGCCTGTGCTTGTAGCTCTCTTGCATTTCCTCTGGATGAATATCCCAGCAAATGAACCTCTCATATTTACAAAAACAGCAAATTACAATGCAAATGTTGCAAAAACTGCTCAAAGAAATACAAAATTTTAATTTGTAATCTGGTCTGCTACCATTGAAAATTGGATTCTGCCTTCTGTGTTCAGCCATTCAGCAAAGAGAAAAAACCTATTGTATGACCTACATCTTTAATTGAATGTAAATAACAGGGCCTGTGGTTGGGGTTTTCAGGCCTCGTGACGAGCTTGCTCACAAGCTACAGACTATGGATTTTTGTATTGAGCATTTTCAAGGGAATATTCCAAACTGCCAAGCTTTGATTTGCTTGGAACACCTCCTGACACTCCGGCTGGTCAAGCTGCCTCAGTGCTGCTTTGCACCATTTCTACAGCAGAAAGATACCAGAGCAGATGCCAGGATCTGGTCCTGCCTCTTTCCAGAGGAGCTCAGTGCATGTCTGAATGGATGAGCTCAGGTTTGAGCAGTGCTGTTTTTCTGCCCAGAGATATCCTGACACCCCCAGAGATTCCTCACCCCTCTATACCAGAGAAACTCTCTTGAAACTATGTGAGGAAGGAAAGCCAGAACCCAGGGGGTTTACACTGGCTCTCTACAATCTGTCCAGCTCCAAATCTTTTCCCTGGGGGCACCCCAGGTGGCTGTACTGGGCTCAGACAGAGGCAGAAAGACAGTATTTCTGTGGTGCAAAAAGTCAGCAGGCTCAGCCACAGCTGAACCTTGCCACTCTGTAGCTATCCTTATTTTGGAAATGGCACACAGCCCCCATTGATGGGGAACCCACAGCCCCAGCCAGGAGGCCCCTCTGGCAGCAACTCCAGAAGAGCTGTGGACGTTGGTGGTGCCTTAATCTCTGCACCACAGCACTGAAACACTATCACTGTACTGACAGGTTTTATTGGCTTGATTAGCCTGTCAATTGAAATAGCTCTTTTTTCTGTTGTGGTTATTTGATTAGCATGGAGGAATGCTTCATTAAGGCCAACACAACCAGACTGATGCTTCCAAGTTTCATGTTTTACATTTTGGATGCACAGGCACGGTTAGCAGCATCCATTCATTTTCTCCATGACCACCAAAAACAACAACTTTTCTAACCTGGCATCATAACCCCTCTGCTAAATGAACAAAATCCTCTGCCACGTCTCCGAGAGATGTGATGGAGCTGTCAGTCTCAGCAGCTCTGACATGCTCCCTGCAGATGAGGAGAACGGAGTATGGAGCACATACGCCAGCTTGAGAGTTCAGTCATGGAGGGCTTCTGACTGGCAACCCAAAAATTGGTATCTGTAAGAGCAGGTGAAAGAAACAAGTTGCCCCAGAAACTCCACACTCCTCTAAACAGACCAGTATCTGCAACTTTTGATACTGAAAAGAGTATTTGCTAAGGAACACACCCAGGTACCAGCAAGGCTGGCACCAACCCCTGAAAATGTGGCAGCAACAGCCCATCTCTCTCATCCCCCCAGCCACAAGAAAAACATAAAGCAAGTTAAATTATCCCTCTGAAGTGATGATGGCTGGTGACACTTGCTGAATGGGCACAGGCTGGCACTGGTGGTTTGGTACTGGGAAATCAGACTTTGTGGAGAGCCCAGTAATGGGCTTCAGCTACAGCAGCTCTCCCCTTAGCCACGGCCCTGCTCACATCTCTGCACACACGGCCACTGCGCACGGCGGTGCCAATCAATACCATCACTGTGTGCTCCCTGCCAGCCAGGTCACACAATTATCTCTCAGACTGTACTCATTTAGCACTTAAATATCACATAAAGTGCTTCCACAAATTGATGTGAACCCAGCTGCTCAGTGCACGACTGCTACCTGCTACCTTCCAGGGCTTGAGATGGGGAACAGGCAGGAAAGCTGATCTCCAATCTTCCTCCTTTTCTGAAATTACTTTTCTTCCTTCTCTTTTCTTTTTTTTTTTCTTTTTTTTTTTCTTTTTTGCTTTAAATTATGTACCCCAAAGGAGCAGAGCTAAATCCATACAACCCTAGGGAGTTCATGTTCACAGCACACCAGCCAAATCCACTTAGAGCTCACAGAGGAGAGGCAAAGATGCCCGAGACAGGAAAACCCTGCAGCCTTTTGATAGTGATGCAGAGGCACAGGAGGCAATCCTTCCTTGTCCCTGCACCACAGGGGGAGGAAGCATCCTTCCTGCACCGCCCACAGTCACCTGAATTTGCAACAAAGCTAGAAAGCAGCACCTTACACCTCTCTGCATCACTGTGGCTGCAGGGAGAGCTGGGCTTCTGCCCCCAGGAGCCACAAAATACTGACTGCAAAATGTGAGGCAGGTTTGGAGGCAACACCATACCTTTGTGCAAACAAACATCCTCAGCATCTTTTTCCCTCACTCCTAACTTTGCTTCTTCCTCACACAGAAAGTTTCAGGCAGAAAGTTAAAAATATTCATAAATACAGACTGTTCAACCCCTGTAAGAGGCTGGAAAGTCTCTCCCAGCTGCCAGCCTAAATCTCTGCTGCAACTAAAGCTGGTTCCTTCTCAGGTGATTTCACACCTCATTGCCAGGGCTCCCACCAGGGAAGCTGCCTTAAAAGATGGCACCTGCCATTGGAGAGAGGGAGCAGGGACAGAAGGACAGACACAGATGGCAGAAAAACAGATCAGCTTCTCAGGGAAAGCCCATTGCCAGCGGCTCCGTGCTGTGCTGGGCACCGTGGCAGGGCACCTGTGTGGGTAGAAGTTGCAGGAAAAGGGACATGGCAGGAACAGGGAGACCCCAGCCATAGTGACTTTTCAGGAGCTCAGTGTTACTTCTGCTGTTCCTGTGTGTCACTGGAATTATTCCCATTTCACAGATGGGAAACCTGAAACACCGAGACCTGCAGGAGGACAGAGCTTGTAACCAAACCCTGATCTGTCCCAGGCTGGTGGCAGGCAGTGCCCTTCAGCTCACTCAGTGCCCATGTGAAGTAGCTGCCAGAAGAGATTTCATGGAGGGACTTGATAATGCTTTAACTTCACTATCACCAGCTTTCTTGCTTTCTACTTCTATTTTTTTTTTTTTTTTCCTGTGTTACTCTCCTTGGTTCAGACCATATTTAAAACACAGGCTAAAGCCATCTGTCCTCATCTCTCCAGCAGACTAGCCCACAGAGGGTCTGGCAGGGAGGGTGGCAGATGCTGAGGCACAAGCCGGCCAGGAAGGCAGTGAGGCTGTGAGGACAGCCCTGCTCCCACCCTGCTCCCCTGCCCCACGCTTTGTGGGCCCCATTTCTACACCCACTGCCTCGCCATCTGCTCACTAAGCCCTGCCTGAGAAAGGGCTTCTGCCGCCCAGCCTCAGACTGAGAGATGCAAAGGGAGATGTAATCTTCATTTCCTGGTAGAGCCAGGGTGATGGGTTCACAAGAAATGCTCCCCCCGCTTCAAGCAAGCATTTTCAATGCCTCCAAGGGGCAGGAGCGGTGGCAACACTAACAAGGGTTTCTCAGGAGTCTACAGCTCGACCTGAGAGTGATTCAGGAGATCCCCCCAGCCTGCTCCCGCAGCACCAGACAATTCCCTTGACTGACAGGCATAGAGCTGGAGCTAACAGCGAGTGAATCGCAGCTGTCAGGACCCGGTGTAATTCATGATGCTGTTTGCTGGGGAGCGAGCTACTGCTGAGCTATTTATCACTCCTTCACGATGCATCCCCTGTGCCTTCTGGCTGGGGCTGACATAATTCACATAAAGCACCTGTAGCTGCTGAGCACTGGCTGCACGGAGCAAAGCCTTCACTGCTGAGCCTGGCAGCCAGGCACTAGCGGCCTGACAAATGGCTTTTCCAGCATGTGGACAGATAGTTCGAGCTTTTCAGACCCTTAACAAAGGAAATGCATTCCTCTACTGACTCTCAGGAGTCATCAAGGTCACAGGAAAAGATGCCAGACCGAAAGCTGAGATGAAATTAAATATTTTTTTTCTGTCCACTGAGGAATTTGCACAGCTTTCATCAAATAATAGGTGAGCAATTCACTGGCAAGTTGCAGATTTTATCTTCACAAGGTTAGTAGCAGGTAAAACAGCATTATTCTCTCCCAGTTTGGAGGGCAAACCGATACTTGGAGTGGCACAAAGAAGTAGCTGAGCTGGGAACAGACCCAAATCTCCTTCATTTCCATGCAGTATCCTAGTCACAAAGCTGCTCTCACAAGCACTGCTAGTTAGGAGCTTTCTAATCCACTGCAGACTACATTCCAGCTGATATCCCCTGCTATACATTTGGACTAGTGTGGATATAGCCTACAAAGGCATGCCTTGGGTTTGCAAAGAAAACTAAAATGTTATAAATGTAGTTTTGTCACATTTCCTGAAATTTTACAGCTCCATGCAACTAAACTTAACCCCAAGTTCCAAAGCACAATATTCTCTCCCCATCAGACATTAAAAGATAAAATTTGACAGTCCAGCTCAGGCAGACAATTAATCCTAAAACCCACTTAAAACCTACGCAGGACTAATTTGACATATTGGATTCCTTATACCACCTGCAGACACCCTGTGCTTTCCAAACTCATTGAGAATTAGTCATCCTTAGAGCTATGTGCCTTCTTTGGTGAGTAAGTGAGCCAGTTTACTGAATGACACTTGAAACGTCCTTGCTTGTTTTGGAAAAAATAAGGTTTATCCTGTGCTGAAACCCAATTCATCACGATCTGTAAAGCACAAAAGTAGGCATTGCTCGTGATAATTGCACTGTAGATGTGGCATGCAAGGAAAAATGTGACTTTATACATGACTAATCTGTTAGTCTGTAGGTGATGTAGAGAGAGAGGGTGTTTATAGAGAGCTAACAGCAACTGTCCCCACACCTGACGGGGTCAGTACCTAAGGTGTGATGAGAGCATTTCTGGAGACAAGCAGGAGGGAACCCAGACCCTGAAGACCACGTACAGGAGCCCCCAGTTTCCCACCTGGATGGGCAGACACATATGGACAGTAGTCCTGGTGTCCCCCAAAACCTTTCTCAAGTTCCTCTGTGAAGTTTCCACCGCTTGCCTTCCAGTCAGTCCACACAACTACGAAGTGTTTACACTTTCCCACCCACCATTCCCATTCCAAACCTTCACCCACTGAAGCAGTTGCCTGTAGCACGATGAGCTGGGCAAGGTTAAAAAGGGAAAGGAATGGGGGGGGAATTGAGAAATGTTACACTTCTCAGCTATATCAGCTCTGGGTGATGTCGGGATGTTCGGCAGCCCACAGCCGCGATGCTGTCCACATCGTGCGGGTCTCTGGTGGCGTGGGACCCCGCGCACTCTCCGCGGCCAGGACGCAATCCCGTCCCTACCCTTATCCCCATCCCTATCCCCATCCCCGTTGCGGGGCACTCACCCGGGCTGCCGGCGTGTCCCGCGGCGGGAAGCGAGGAAGGGCGGCCGAGACGGTTTCGGGACGGCGGAGGAGGAGGGGGAGGTGGAGGAAGACGCCGTGGGGAAGCGAGGGGCAGCGACCCGGCCGGTGGGACCGGGACCAGCCCCAAGCCCAGCAGCAGCAGCAGGGTGCAGGCTGCCGGCATGGCGCTGGGGGTGGATGGAAGGGGAGGCGGGGGGGGGCAGGGGGGTGGTTGTTCACATACCCAGAGCGGGGCAATGAATAACCACGTAAATAGCGATTTTTAATTAATTCCCCGTGCCCCCCCCCCTCGGGGCGGCGCCTTAAAAGTGCGGGGTGCCCATAGCGGATGGGGCGAGGGGGGCCTCGGCCAGCAGCGGCAGCAGGCTGCGACCAAGTGCCGGCGCCCGAAAGTAAAAGGGCAGGCGGCGGAGGCTCCTCCTCGAGCCTGACATCACCCAGCCGTGGCTCGGCTCGGCTCGGCTCGGCATGGCCCGACTCCCCACGGCTCCCCCCACCCCGGCCCGGCCCGGCCCGGCCCCCAGCGGCCGCCCCCTCCCGCCCCGCGCAGCCATCGGGCCGCCCGCTCCCTCACCCGGCTGGCTGCCGCATCAGTAGGAGTAGTAGAAAAACAAACAAACAAACAAACAAAACCCCAAAACAACAACAACGCCGCTTCTTTTTTACTTTTACTTTATTTTTCCTGCCGCATCTCCCAGCCGCACCGGGCGAGCAGGTCCCCCCTGCCCAGCTCCCGCAGCCGTGGCGGGGGTGCCGCGGTTCTCAACGCGGGCAGCGCGCAGATCCCGCGCAGCGCACCCGGCGGGCACGGCCCCCGCTACGGCAGGGTCACCCCCCTTCCGCAATGCATAGCCCCGAACTTAAATTCCATCGAAATCAAGTCCTTGACAAGTAACTTCAGCTCTTTTCTTGGTTGTAAAGCTGACTCCCTTTTAAATGCCAGCAGCAGCGTTTGAGGCTGCAACTTCTTGCAGCGGTGAATTTCCCAGGCCGGGCTGTACGGGAGGCAAAGGATTTCCCTTCATTGTTCTGAAATTCCCCTTCATAATTTCATGCTCCTAGTTCTGGGAGAGAGCACGCCGCAGAGCAGTGGGTTGGGCTTTGCAGGAGCTGCCGGCATCCAGATGCGCCAGGTTTAGGATCCCCGCTGAGCTCTCCCTCTCAAGGGAACACAAACCTCTCCAGGGAACACAGACCTGGCCAGCCTCTCCCCTCGAGTCTCCCCTGGTCCCTGTGCTTTTCCCTCGAGCTGCTCCAGAATCAGACTTCATTTCCACAAGCTAGGCAGAACCCGACTTTCCAAAGGGGAGGGTGATTGGTGACAACTCACCACATCCAGACGGCTGCAGCCTCGAACAAACCCGGGGTCTGCTCCACAGCCCCCCACTGCCTGTTCTCTCTTCACCAAAAGCAAAAATCGGTGGCTGATGCACACAAACTCTCCTGGAAGCCTCTTTCCACCCAAGAGGTGGCACTGATGAGCCCACACCAGCACGTTAATGGCCTTGGCTTTACCCCGACAGGACTTGCTCTCCACTGCTCCTGGGCGATTGTTTTTTCCAGCACCTTCCCACTCCATTTCACCATGAAGCACACTCAGAAATCCTCATTCTGCTACTTGAATAGTTGTGGATGAAAGTCCTGGGAAAGGCCCACTCTGAGGCATCCCTCTGTCTCTCCGTGCTCTAGTCTACTCCCTACATCTTTTGCCATCTCCTCGCTTCAGACTTGCCTCAACCCAAGGAACAAGTCAATCCATGTCAGTTTGGGACATGAAGCACAAACCAATCACGATTATGCTTTAGCCATGCTAGTAAGCACCCCAGTCCTGGCAAAGGGAGTGACCTGAGTGACCCAGAAGCCACAGGCAGTCACCACCAAGGTACCTGATCTACAGAGGACATTTTTAGGCTCCTTCATTCTATGTCCAGGTATTTACACATTCTTTATGGAATAGTTATGGAAAACACAGCTTCCATCTTGATAAGACAGAGAGACCAATACACAACTAAAACTCAGGGGAAGAGCTTTGAAGATTTTTGAAAACTCAGGGGAAGAACTTCTGAGTTTGATACTTTGGGACATGGCACAGGGAGTGCAGTGCAGGAGCTCAAATACCTGGGGATATTTTATACATGAAATGCAGGACTCCATGCTACCAATTCCTAAGATAGTAAGTAATGTCCATAATAAA
The DNA here is from genome assembly GCA_013401135.1 of Cettia cetti. Lineage (NCBI taxonomy): Eukaryota > Metazoa > Chordata > Aves > Passeriformes > Sylviidae > Cettia > Cettia cetti. The sequence goes on from VZUI01058499.1 coordinate 86,246, forward strand.
TACAGTTCTTTATAAAGTTTTTTTAGTCCCTGGAAAGAAAACCTTGCCAACCAGCAAATCTGCTACATTTAACTGTGCAATACAGGTAAGGCAACAGGGACACAGAAACCTCTCTGAAGCCCAGGATGCATCCTCAGGGCTGCATAGGGCAAATTAAAGCCAAACTTCCCTCCAACATGAAATGGATGCTCCCCTGTCTACTCACTCTCAAGCCTGAGGGTCCTAATACGAAGTCTAAAACTCACACCCTTTCCTCCTCCTTTTCCAAGAAACTTCCCCAACATCTAAGCCACACAGCAGCTCCACACTCCTACAGCATCCTTCCAAGCTGTAAATCCAACGAGCAGGAAGCACAGTATCAAATGCTTTTCCAAAAAGGTCTCAATAAATTCTTCCTACTGTTTCCCTCAACAGGCCCATCGAGAGCCATAGCAGACACAGGCCAATGCAGAACAAACACTTGTGCACGAACAACCCGTGTCAGGATCGAATGGCTCCGTGTCACCGCTCCCCCGTGGTGCCCCCATAGCACAGCCCACCATGCAGTGCCCCTAGCTAGGAGAGCAGGGAAGGCTGAATCACCCCCCTCTGGGTGTGGGGGGAAGGGGGTAGCTGATGTCCTCCCAAAAACTGCCTGACCTGCTGCATTTCTGAACCAAACAGGGCGCGTGTGACCATGACGGGGTGACCATGAGGACCGTGTGCCCAAGTGCAGAGCCAGCAGCAGGAAACACCGGCCAAAGGGCCCCGTGCTGCCCTTGGATGAGCCACATCCTGGCAGGGCTGAGTACAGGTGTGACAGGAATGCCATTGCAGCCTCTGAGGCCCATGGCAGTGGTGAGGCTGCTGCTTTCACCAGCCCCAGCAAAGGCACCACACGTGAGAACCCGTGGGCCTAAACCAGTATTCGCCATCAGAAAATAATCTCTCTGCTCTCTCCATCGTGGTTCCACATTATTTACACACACCTGGAAAGGAAACACCCGTATTCAGGCAGTTTCAGACTTCCCAGATGCTGTCCCTTCCCCCACAGGTGGCTGATTTGCCAAGGTTTAGTGCCTGTAAATTTAAAACTACTGTGTTTTCCTGCCATCTTATTTTTTATTCCTACCTTCAGGGTTTTATAAGGAATATCTCTGCATTGAAGGAGGCAATTTATGACTGATATTTTTGAGCTCCAGTTTCAACAGCCACATGAAAACAACAGAGAAAAAACCTCACTTTGTTGTTTTTAATTCAAAAAATACTGTTTTACCCATTGGAGCTGCAGAGGGTAGTGTGGAGGGGATACCAACCCTGCCAGCCATGTGATGAGTTTGACACCTTCCTTGGGGGCTGGGAAAGAAGCTTCAGAGGTGGGAGAAGGAAGAACTGCAGCAGTGTGAAGGTGGCTGTGTGAAGGCTACTGGCACTTGGCTTTTCCCCATGTGGTGCTGGAATTGTTTATCCCCATGGCACAACCCCACGCTCCACTGCCGTGTCCTGCTGATGCTGCTTCCAGGGCAGCTCCAGGCCCAGGGCTGCTCCCCTCCCTCCTTGGGAGCACAAAGCAATAGCAGATTTAAATGCATGAAATCATGTCTGAGAAGCCAGATGGGCCAGGCAAAGCCTGATGTCGAGCAATGCCACAGGATCCTCCTGAAAGAGGCTGTGACCTCAAACGCCTCCCCAAATTACGTACAAAACACATTTAACATTTCAATCTGAAAGCAAGCAGCACATTCCACACACAGCAAAGGAGTTAAAAACAAACAACCCCATCAACACAGGAAGCCTCTAACAAAGCTATATATAAAACATGATTGATATTGATTAATTGAAACCTGCCCATCACCTTCTTTTGGGGGAGGAAAAGCACAGTGTGTTTTTATTTCACCTTGATTTCCATTTTCCAGATTGAGGGGCTAGAGACATGTGACAAAATTTGCTGGGTTCTACATTGTTTTGGTCTGAAATCACTAAAACCCACAAGAGTCTGTGCAGAAGAGGCATCTCAAGCACTTTGTGGGGATTACAGTGATCAGTCTCCCCTCTCTGATTCCATAGGAGCCTTTTGCAGCACAGCCAATGTCATGAAACTCCTGCAGCTCCCTTGAAACTGGTCCCAGATCTGTCCAGAACTTGGATCAGGCTCATAAACCTCAGACAAGTTTTAAGCTGATGATGAATTAAGGTACAAAGTGAGTATTTTCTCCTCCTGGAATTTGTTATTAAAAGCCCTGAGTTTCCAAAGTGGACAAATAGCTCCTAACTGAGTAATTAATTACCTTCTCATCTCCTCCTGGTGCTGCAAGCCATCCATTAATGGATACCAATCATCCAAAAGGCACCTAATAAGTGACCATTCTTCTTGAAATTTTGGGGATGACGGCATTTTATCGATTTATTTTAACAAGATCTGCTTGCCTGGTACCTCCATTGGAAGCAGCTTGTTCCAGATATTTGACATTTGGAGGTCAGGATGGATACAGGTCTTGTGATCTCCCTTCATCCCTCACAGAAAAATGCATAACTTGAAATGATGTTGCACTTTGAATCCTGTCACTGGAAAAAAAAAAAATCCCTTATTTTCTGGGAGGAAAATAAATAAATCAGCCATCTAAATCCATCTGGAAAGAAGCAATTCTAAATTTCTTATTTATTTCTTTTAGGACCTTTTCCAGCCAGCTCTGGTTTGGAGCACACCCAGACATTCTGGACCTGAGCTAAATACTTCAGAGCAATGCCCTTAAATCGAAAGAAGCCCCCAATGAAATTTAGAAGAGACACTTGGATCCAATTAAGTTACAGGTGTGCTCCTCTATCACAAAGTTCCTGGGAGCACCCATGGTGTTGTTTGGTCTTGCACAAGGAGGGCAAATCCCAGGTATTGGAGGATATGAGCCTAAAGATCATGTGAAAAAAGCCTCAAAGAGCAGAAGGCAGAGAGGAAAGGAGCCTCTCCTGTGCCGTATGAGCTTTAAAGTGATTTATTTTTAGCCTGCAATTTGCTGCTAGAGCCTCTCATCCGTAGCTTTTAAGGCTGTTACTGCTGAGGTCTCACCTTGTCTTAGGTTTAAGGGATGCTGTGCCAAATCTGGGTTGCAGCAAGACACCACTGCAGAACATAACAAGTGCATTATATTCCACTTTTATACAGAGCTAATAAATTTATAGGTTGTCTACAAAATCTTTTATCCCTGTAATTGCCTTCTCTAAAATTCACCAGGCAAGGGCAATAATTCAAATGCCCTCCCCACTAACCTAAATGTTAATCCTAGGCTGGTTCCTGTGCTTCAGCAAACCTCTTCTGACCTTGCAGGTGTAAGTATGATGCTGTTTAAGAAATTCTGCCTGTCTGAATCTAAATCAGAGGCACATGGGTGAGAGCAAACCACCTCATAAGGTTCAGAGAGCCCCCTGTGCCTTAATTCAGCCATGTACACAAGCAGAATTTCATATTCTGACACCCTTTTTTGCTGCTTCAATGCTGTGGTCACAGCTATTTGCTGTGAAAAAGTGACCATGGCAGGTGTGTGATATTTTGGCCACCATACACAGCAATAACCATCCAAGGAAACACAAAGCTTTTGTTCAAGCTACAGAGAAATGTGGGGCTGAGCAATCCTTGACTTGGGAGGAAAGGGACCATGCATGTGACCAGACTTTGTGAAACAAAAGATTTTACAGTAATGGCATTGTGGTTGGGTATGAAACTGTAACACAGCACCAAGCAGCTTGCCAGCAGTGGGGCAGCAACAAGGAGAGTTTGAAGTTTGCACAGCAGGGATATCTGCCTAGGCTAAGGATGTTACAAGCACAGGGAGAGCTCTCTGTAGCCACTGGCCCAGGCAACCCAGGGGAAGCTTCAACATGGGCCCAAAATCCACACAGCAGATTCAGATTCTTTGGAAACCAACAGCAAGAAGCAGGCAGAAAGGAATCCTGGAAAGGTGTTTCCAACACTGAATGACTGATTTGAGGTGGCTCAGAGCTGGTCACACAAACACCACTTCCCTCTTGCCTCTATTGAGGTAATTAAAGTTAAAAGCACTTAGTCAAAGACCTGCAACCTTGAAAAATGAATACACTTTCTGCAGTGCACCAAGGTGACTCTTTTCTCCATGTCAGCAGAAAGCCTCCTGTGCCTCCCTCTGTAAGAAAACTGAAAGAGCCAAAGCTGCAGCTGGCCAGACCATTGGGTGGGACCCACCCCACTTACCCCACCCAGTAACACCAGGGCACTTAGCTCTGGCAACTGGAATGGTGCTCAAAGGCATTGAGAGTGCCCACAGAAATGATGGAGAGGAATTCCTGGTGTCTCAGGCTTTTATTGCACAGGAGAAGAAATAAATAATCTAAAGGCTGAAATTATCAGAGATGAAACAAAGTGAAAGGCAGTGATTTCCCCCTCCTCATGATGTCAGAACTGATGTGTGGTGTTGGGGCTAAACATATTTTCTAAAAGAATTCTGAACCATCTGTCCCTTCAGCCAAGAGACGGCTGAAGTGGGCCCAGCTATTTCATCAGGTCTCAGCTTTCACATCAGAAAGGATGTGGGAAATAACTATGAACAACTTCTAAGACATAATTTCACAGTTTTACAGAAGAGGTCATTATCCTGCATTACTGCATTTAAATGTGCGATTTCAGTTGTGAATATACTTCATAATCTTTTTGTACTTGCCATTGATTCTCGCCTATTGTCTAATGTCTTAAAATACTTTCTAAGACCTTGGTAATTGAAATGCTGAGGTAGAAAATTACAAGCAGGGAAATTCGTGCCTAGAGGAGAAGTGAATTGACCTGGAAGGTCGCATCCATCCGTGGCACAGCTGGGAGTGGGGCACCAGCTCCTGCTGTCAGCATCACTGCTCCCAGGCAGATTGTCCCTGGTCACCCAGAGGACATCTGAAATGGGGTGTTGTAAGCTTTCAGAGCAGCAACCGTTTTTAGAACTCAATAGGGCTTATAATTGAATTCTTTAAAAGGGCTATGCTATCTTCAGTAACTCATCACTTCCCTGGACTGACCCTTTCATTTCCATTTTTCCCCCTCAGTCTGGGTAAGGCTTGAAGCCCAGCAGTGTTGTAGCTTGCATAAACAAACAACCCTCAAATACATAAACAGCTATTCACATCCTTTGTACGTATGTTCAAGTATTTCAAAAGGCACCCGTGGCAGCCATTAGCACTTCTAAATGCTTTTTGAAGTAATGGATTGAATTTTGTGTGTTTATGTGCGTGTCCTTCACTGGAACTGGCTCCCAAATTCCTCTCTGCTGATGAGCGAGGACTGGTGATAGCGGTCCCGTGAGGCGAAGTCTGCGTTCTCCTCGGTGAGCTGCCTGGTCTCCATGCCAACTGTTGCAAAGGATGGTGTCACCACGATCTGCTCCTTGGGAGTTGGCCTTCTCCTGCAAACAGAGAGGCAGAGGTGCCTGCATCACCCCCTGCTCGTCATCCATTACCAGCCGTGCTCTCGGCCGTGCAAACAAGGCACGGTGATTCCAGGAGAGGCTGAATCCTTCTCGGTGCCCTTTGCAGGCACAGAGTTAACCTGAAAGCATTTTTCTTAGAAGGCCCATTAAAAAAATGTACTCCTTTCACCAAATAAACATTGCAGAATATATATTTCTGTAACAAATGGGTTTCCTCTTTGGATATTGACTACATCAACACCTTCCACCCTGAGCAGAAAAGGAGCACAAACCATTTCTAATGAAAAATATCCTTTTTATGGATTCCTAAGCAATAAAAAAATTGGAATAATTTTTGTAACTCTTAAATAAAACAGAAGATTTTCCTGCAATCTCTTCATCCTAGAAGCTGATTTTAATAAAGTCTTATTGGCATTTTAAAATCAAAACTGTAAGACAAATATAGCACTTACTAAGACCTCATCAAGAACCTAAGAGCCTTAGAGGTGTCAAGAACCCTTGGCTGCCTCCAACTTCCTTGCAGTCTAATGGGATTTATTCTTTTTCTCCAATTCATTAAAATACCTTGACTAGATTTCATGAAAACAGGACTCAGAAAAAAACCTCTAAATTACTTCTATGTGATTTCTTACGGCACAAGAGAATCCATGTCTCTTCAAAAAGAGACTTTTTGAAGTCTCTTCAAAATGATCTACCTGACCCCAAGCAGAGTCCAAGGTGTCTTTGTGCCAGTAAGAGCAGGAGCCCTGACACTAGGATAAAGTGACCAAGCTGGCTGGCTGACCCAGAGATTGCACTTTTCAAGGGGAGAAACACAGGATCAGTTTCTACCTTGGGCACTCACCAGATCACCCCTCAGCCTTCCTTGGCAGGGTCTTTGCTCATCAATTGCACTGACCAAAGAGCCAAGGACTTTGCTGGTCTGGTAACCCAAAGATAAAATCCCCCTGTGACAACAGCACCTCTCCACATGAGAGGCAGGGATAGTTTCTCTTTTCCACAAGTGGTCATTCTCCATGGAGCCTCACACCTCAAGCAGGCTCCCTTGAGGATTTCTGACAACAGCCAGGAGACACGACTGAGATGCACCAAAGGACAACTGGGAGGAAAATGCTGTTCTATCCTCACAGAGGCACTGAGCTGAAGTGACCAGCCACAAACCTGCCTGGGTGGAAGCAGACAGAACTGCCCAGCATGTGGAGCAGAAGGGTCTGGCTCACTGTGCCATGAGTAGTTCTGGCAGCATTTCAGCATGGCAGTAATTCTGGCAGCATTTCATCCTGGCAGTAATTCTGGCAGCATTTCAGCATGGCCACACTCACCCTGTTCCCAGTCCCAGCTCCTCACCCTTGGCTTGGGCTCGTGTCACCAGTCCAGCAGATGTTGTGCAAAGGGACAGGGAGCAATCCCTTACTCTGAATGAGGTATGCAGAAGACACACATGGTGCTGCATCCCACTCCCCCTGCCCCTTGGGCTTCACCATGATCTGAGAAATGCTTGTTAGGCCTCAGCTTTGACAAACAGCACCTGGGTTCAGCTCGTCTTGAGCTTATCAGAAACACTGTCTGCTCCAGGGAACTAATGCTAACAGCTCCTGGTTTTTAATGAATATCCTTGGAAACTTTTTTTTTTTTTTGCATGAGTAACAACCCAAGTGGAACAACATTTTTGTTATGGAACATTCAAAGAAAGTTACTGACAAAAATTGTGGCCAGGATGGAAAATTACTATGACCAAAGCCAACTCTCTTGCTGCACTGTAGGCAGCAGTCCAGAGTGAGACCCTTGGGAGTTCTCCTGCCCACAGGAGACCAGCACCTCCCTCTGAGTGGGGCCTCTCAAGAGCAGTGAACTCCCAAGTTTGCTATGCTTAGAGGACCATCACCAGATGCCAGTACCTGGGCTGATTTCCCCACTCCTCAAGGTTCAACCCTTTACTGTTGAGAAGATGCAAAGGCATCATAATTCCATAAGAACCTTTTGTTAAATGGTTTAAAGTAAGGTATAAATTTAGTGTTGTTATGTCTAAGACCCACCATGGGGACCTCACAGAGATTGCCTCACTCCTGGCTTCTCTCCCCAGCCATCTCTGCTACCAAAAGCATGTGGTCATGTTACAGGAACTGTGGGCAGATACAGGACCTGGCAAGACAGACCAATGTGCTTAATTGCCTGGACTTTCATTTATTTTGAAGGAGCCAGCAAATTGGCATGTATAATGCACAGCAGCTCACCTTGCACAGTCCTTGCTACAGTGTTAACTCACCCCAACAAAAAAGAAACCAAACAGACTGAGAAACTCAAAGCCCACTGCTCAGAGGCAGAGGTGCTTATAAGCTGCTATAGGAGACCCAGCGTGGTGGAATTAATAATTAATAGCATCAAATTAATTTAACAATTCTAGTTAACAACCAACAAAAAAAAAAAAACAAACCCTCAAGGTCTTCTGGGAATCAAAACCCCAAGACAATGCTACTGCAGTCCCATGAAAACTCAATACTGAATGGTTCCTTCACCAAAGACCCTGTTTCTCATATTTGCCCCAAAGTTATTGCAGCTGCCCCACCCCAGATTTCCTCTCTGAAACTTGAACACAGCTGCCATGTGTGCCTGTTCCACCACTACCAGAGGAATTTGCTTTCAGTGAATGATGGGTGGAAGAGGAGGAGTCTCCAATTTCTCACTTCCTTTCAGATTTTGCAGTTCAACCTGAGCCATAAATTTTGAGCACAGACCTTTGGGGTAAGAGAAAGCCTCAGGCACCAAGATATGGTTATCAGCTGACATTCCCACACACAAAGCAGAGGATACTCCTGCTTCCCCACATACATTAGCCATATGCCAGCCTAATGGGAGCAAACAGCTCTTTTTACCATAAAGCAAGAATAACCCTGAGTATGCAAGAAGGGGCAGAAAGACTGCTTAAGGTAATAAGCAAGTCAATTCTTTCAGCCCTCTCTATGCTCATTAGTGGGTCATGGGAACAACAAGCAGCGTGTTGGTCACTGCCAAGTGACTGGTACCAACCTGCATGAAGTGATCAAAACCGACTTAATCCAGCCAAAGAAACTGAAATTTGCTGCTGCTCCTATGGAGAAAAGGCACAAGAAGTCAGTATGCTGCTAATTCTCTCATAATAGCATTACACCACTGAATTTTTGCATAAAATCTCAAACCAGCATGCTTGTTATTAGCCTGCAGTACCCAAAGATTTTGTGATAATGAGAACATACAGTCTTCCTACATGCTGTGGCTTTTAGACAACTATCCAGATATGAACCCAAATTTCCTATGGAGATCAGCTCTGTGTTCCCAGCCCAACAGCTTGTTAAACCCCATTAAGCATGAGCAAAGCACAGACACCCACCACAGTACCTTTCACTCCCTGGACTGCAAAAACCATTCCCACTGCAAGGATGGGGAGACAGGAGGAGCCATTCAGCCAACCTTAGCCAGGGTGGCTGTGGTCTCACCATTCCCTCTTGTCTGACCCCATGGAGAGCTGTCTTAGCTTATTACACTGATTTCTTTTCTGATTTCTCAGTAGTTTCCTGCACTGGGTCCTTGCAGGGGCAAGAAAGTGCCAGAGCTGGAAGCAAAAGCAGCAGAAAAAGTTTACGGTGAGGGACAGGGAGAACCAAGCCCTGTCAGAGCCTGCTGGATTATTTTAGGCAGCTGGAGAGGAAGAGAGAGAAGGGATGTGTCAACTACAGGGCATTTCTCCTCCCAAGGTCAGGTCTTCATCTAGCCAGAGCATCTCTCAGGCCAGTGTCTCCCAGCCTTTCCAAACAGAAGGGCTGTTTGATCCTTTGAAGAACAAACTCACAGATCATCAGACCCTTGTGACCACAAAATAACATTCCCTCACAGCCAAGTAAAAATGAATTTTGGGCATTCACTTCTAACATTTTCAATGGCATGCATTGTTTTATGGTATGCAGGAGAATGCACATGCAAAGAAACCAAGAAAAAATGTCTAATCATGCTGCTATTTCTCAGATCAGCTTCCAAGGCCTTCTACACACTGACAGAGAAATTTTTTAAAGTAATTTTTGTTAAATATTTCAAAAGCAGATTACAGAGATATAATACAGTGAGTATACAAAGGCAAAAAAGACTCCAACACCTGAAAACATTATTTGTGTTTTGTTTAATATATGGGGGCCATAAATATCTTCTCAAAACTTATATATATTTTAAAAAATACAAATTGCAACTACTATCCACAATCTCAGCTCTTTTCAACTATCCCCTACAGATACATAGAAATGAAGTCACTCAAGAGTAGAAAAAGAACAATGGAGCAATGTTTGGAAGGTGGAGATTAGTTTTTGGTTTCTCATCGTCTGCAATTCTGAAATCTGGTACATACCTACTGTCTAAAAATCTTTCACCTAAATAAACCCAGGTAGCTATTTCTGCACATATTGCATATGAACTCGGGCTCTTGATTTTTCTCATCCTGGCCAAAAAAACCTGCACATCCAGGCATACACCCAGCTATGCACATCACACACCTGCCGATGGATGGATGGATGGATGGATGGATGGATGGATGGATGGATGGATGGATGGATGGATGGATGGATGGATGGATGG
>VZUI01058504.1:0-16565 GCA_013401135.1 Cettia cetti
GTTCAGGATCGAATCCCTGCGGATGTCAGCACAGCACGGCGGCGTTTGTGTTTCCTTTCCCCCGCAGCAGCTGCCGGAGTTTTCTTTCTCTTTCCCCGCTCTCCTTTTTCCCTGCAGCCCAGCCCTGCTCCAGGGCGGAGCTGCTCCTGACTACCTCCGTTTAATAAAGATTTTCGCATTGTGTTTGTATGCCAGAAAAACGTGTTGATATAAGGGGTTTTTTAAGTTAATTTTGTTTTCTGACTGAATTCTAATTTTATACAGCTTTACGGTTGCTGGAGGGATAGAAAGCAGTAAATGCAGAGCCTTATTACCTATCAAAGATTTCAACATAGTCTGATTTCTTTAAAAAGAATGTTAACAAATTTGCCAGATGAAATGACACAAAATACAATCGCGAGAAGCTTCTCAGCTGTTCAGCAGTCTGCTAAATTACATGTTATTATATTTTTTCAGTAACCCTGCACTCTAAAAAGTCTTACTAAATTTCTGTTTCCATGAAATTTGCAGTTGCCATGGGCTTTTCTCATAACGAAATTACTTATAAGTTTTCACCACCTCCATTCTTTCCTCTGCCCATCACCTTTAACTATACACCAAATAACATCCATCACATTTGTCCATCTCAGCACTTATCCTGTTGACCCTCAGTAATACCAGGATGCATTCAAGTCTTGCTTGAGGCAATGCTGTGCCTGGTGGTACACACTAAGCCATGCACAGTGCCAAAGGCACAGCTGGATAGCTCAGGAGCAGAAGGCTGTTCCAAGCTGGAGACTGACACTCATTTCCCCCAAATATTTAATAAAAGTGGTTAATTTCAATGTCCTACCTGAGTCACTGGTTTGAAGCCAAGTAACCAAAACCAACAACATCAAAACGGCTTTTATACCTTAGCATTATGGTTCAGCAACCATCCCTCTGCAGTGTGGGCTTCAAGTTGGTTGACTTAATTCACAATTGTCTGGTCAAAGCTCCATTTTATTTGCCAAGTCTATGCACTCTTTCCCAAGTAAAACATTCCAGTTTTAGTTTCAGTAAGGTGATTAAGTGGAGTGTGCATCTGCTTCTCCTCTCAGGAGAAGCAGATGCACACTCCAACACTCTCAGCAAACATTACCTCCTCAGAAGCAAGTGAGAGGGAGCCCCAAACAACTCTCTGCGTGCCTGTGCTGTGGCACAGCAGATGCTCAGCTAGGAAAGAGTCACCCTGTGTAACCCAACTCCCCTGTGCCACGGCCTGAGAGTTTCAGCTGGGAGTGTGCCTTACAGGAATGCTGCAGGACTGTGCTCCTGGCTGCTAGGCATAGCTTTGATGGTCACACTGCTTCCTTCTCGCTGGAGGGACTTGCATGCCCAGCAGGCAGAGACCTGCCTTTCTCACATAACTGCTCCTGGTGCTGATGATAAGCCAAGCCTGGAGCAAGAGCTGTATTTTGATTGATCCTGGACAGACTGACTCACCAAGTTTGCTGTGGTGGAAGCCTCCTGGAACCTTAAAAATAAAAAAGCTATTAAGCACAATAAGCTGCTGCATGTTCTACCTCAGGGTGCAAGCCTGTGCTGGGGCTGAGGAGACCAGGACCTACTGGTTTGGTTTGTTGGGGTTTTTAAAAAATTTGTTTGTGTATTGAGTCAGAAACAGGTGAGGGCACTTTCCTCCCCTCTGGAGTCCTTCAGCATCTGAGTGTCACTCCTCTGCTCACCAAGAGCCACCCACCAAAAGCCACTCCCAGCTTGAGGCCACCAGCAGCACATGTCCTTGGAGTTCGCTGGGGAAGAAACAACAACTTTACATGCAGAGTTTATGAAATTTGGAAGCACTGAACAGCTCAGAATTTGCACAAAAGGAGTGCACATCTTCAGTGAAAATGAAGTATGAAAACTACCTCCACCAATACCCTTCTGAGGTACCAATTTCATGAGTATTAACAACAGAGGGACACTAGGTAGTTTCTCCCAGGCCTTGTCAAAGGGAAAGAACACTGGGGATCCTTTGTTATTTCTGAATAAAGGTTTTAAATCCAACTCCTATTTTAGAAGAGATTTTGACACCAATGAGTAAGAAAGCTGTTGGGGGTAGGGATGAGGGGACCTGTGTGCCTTGCTGGTGAATGTGTGACAGGTAACACAAGGTGTGCTGGTGACTCCTCCCATCCTGAGACTCAGGCAAATCCACTGCAGCCTGCTGACCATCACAGGAAGCCTCACAAGTGTGGACAGGTACACTCAGCAAACAGAAACCTAAAACAGGTATAATCACATCAAACAGCAAGTTCTTACCAAAAAAAAAAAAAAATCAGATTATTATAGGTACAATCTAGCATAGCATTACACCAGCTCACAGTGCCATGAAGTCACAACATCTGCTGAACTACCACCACAACTTGACTTTCTGTGAAGTACTAAAGTTTGTATCTTTAACCTTGAGTTTAATGCATCTTAAAGGCAAGTTTTCATGTTACACTAATGTATTCTGATGTGTATGCCAAGGTATACAATACTTAATATCTGAGCACTTAGGCACAAGAGCAGAGTTCCAGAAACTGAACAAAAGCATCTTCATAGGTTATCTAATTTATCCCACCATTATTCTGTAGTGAAAAATACATCCACAGTGATCCCCAAAGATTCATGTGCATCCATACCTGATCCATGCTTGCCAGCTACATAATGCATTCAATGAAGCTCCTTGTGAAGTTTGTAAATAAAGCAATGCTGGACAATCTTACTTCTAGGGACAACTTTTGTATTGTCTACACTTCTTTTCTCTGGCAGTTGTATTTCATCTTTCCTTCTCCTCTGAGGCCAAGCAGATAATTTCCTTCATCGCCTCCCCAGCTTGGGTGTCACATTTTCTAGACCCAGTTGTGGGTTTAATCCCAGTGATACAGAGGAAGGAGCAGCCTCCTGCCTCTTAGTTTAATGGTCAGATGCGTCAAGCAGAAAATCCCCCATGTGGAGTCAGTAACTTCTATACAATGATCCAGGAGACATCATTCAGGTTGCATCTTGGATGATATTTCTGGAGTGAGACATGAAATAATTACTGGAGGCTGGCCCATGGAAAGCATTCCTGTTTGTCACCATCTGCCACCCAGAGCAATGGGGGCTTGAAGCAAATGTCGTGGACACAGCCACATTAGGCTGATGGAGTCCAAACTGACAACTGCTTAAAGAACTAAACTTGCCTTTGTGCATCCTGCAGGAGACTGATGAGCATCATCCAGTAAAGCCTCAGTACTTGCAGTAGTCAAATATGGCTTTGCATACTTAGAAGGGTAAACATTAGGTTATGGGGTTTTAGGAAACTAGAAGTTTTTCCTGCTTCTTAACATGTTTCTGTGATATTTTAACCAGTCTGGCTGTATTGATCTAATCATCTAGATTAGCACAGGTTTATTCTCATTTCCATGGGGTACACAGTCATTTATCCCCAACCTCAAAAGCAGTGGAGGCAAAAAGGAACTGACCCCTTGTTTGTCATCCTCAAATGATGAGGCTTCTATGGAAATTATGGCACACATATAACCTGCCATCAGGGTTTAATGCACACCTTCATTTTCCAGGGGTTTACAGAAGTTTTGTCAGTCATATTGGAACCGGTACCATTTGCTTGGGCCCACTGTTTGAGACTACCTCTAGTCCAGCACTCCACATGGGATAGTTACAGCTAATAAAGGTACTTTTTCCAACCTAGCAATAGCTTTGGACCAGCTGCCTTCACTAAAAGAAAGGCCAGTAAGTCTTATTTTGCCTTTTTGTGTCCCCAGCATGCAGCTACGTAATATGTTCTGGAAACTTTGTATATTTGAAACAAGAGATAGTCATTTGTCTTTATGGGCTGCATCAAATGGTGGATTCAGAACAGTTGGGAGCATACAGAGCAAAGGCAGGAACGAGGAAACTTGGTTTGCTTCCTTGGTAACAAAATCTACAGCACAGCAGGAGAAGAGAGCATGATAATTAGGGAATTACAGCTGTTAGTCACAGAAAATATGCTGCAGTTGCAGGTCAGGGACCTGAGGTTGTAGCACAGGAAGGAAAACTGTAATTTAGAGTCTGCAAGGAACTCACTGCATGCATTAGACTTCTTGCCACTTATAGCATCTCTACACCTGTTTTCCAGGGTGGAAATCAAACAGACAAGAGCAGAGATCAGCAACGAGCCACCAAGGAAATAGAGTTTCCCTACAATAGTCAGGACAAGAGCTATTTTTAATGAGAAATGGATATTCCATTGACTCTTGTTCATTCTCCTTCTTTCTAAGCAGGGCAATCAGAAGTGTGAACTTTAAGATGAGGGAGATGACAAAATTTGATCCACGCAGTTATTCTGGGAGCTAGCAGCTCCCTTAAGAAGCACCAGTTGTTACAAGGGATGAATAATGCAAGTCCCACTGAAACAGGGCTTGGCTTGGAGACCTCTGTGTATTAACCCAGAGCCTTGTATTAGTTTCCTGCAAGGGAACTGAAGGATACAAAGGGAAACAAGCTTCAGACTGAATGCAATACCACTTAATTTTACTAGTCTTCACCTTAAAAATGCCAAATTCTAATCAAGTGCTCAAGAAAAGTCCAACAGATACCCACAATAACATTAAAGCCACTCTGCCCACAAGCCTTTAAAAGGAGGGGACCAGCTGGTATAGTTTAAAGCAAATCTATTACTCGTGCTTTACTGTAACCTTCGGTCCAGCTAAATCCCCCATAAGAAATTCCTCATTGCCATTCCACTCAAAAAGAGAATTTTTGTTTATTTCATCCAATCTCCTCCACCCTTTGTTCCAAACTGGTCTTGTCCGAGCTTTTGAGATGATCTTTCTTTCCAGAACTTTTAGTCTGTGGAAAAGCATCTTTCTTACTTCTCTGTCCTTAAATTAAGTTGCTTCAGAAACAAAGAACTGACTCTTAAAGGTGGGAACTGGAGTATTAGGGAACTTGAGGGAACCTAAACTTGCTGAGGAACAGAAGAAACACCCATCTCCCTGAGGCTGACCAAGAGCTGACTGCTTCTTTTCTTCAGACCTTCACCTGTGCTGCCCAACCACACAGCTCAGATTCAGAGGCCAATACCAGGAGGGAGACCTGAGGCCACGAGGCTCAAGGCTCTCCATAGGGCATCATGAGCTCATTCAGGTGATAACAGACAAGACTTCCAGCATTTGCTGCTGTACCAGCTAGCAGCTTTACATCACATCTAAGCCAAACTCATTCTTTCCATGAAAGAGCAGCTATTAATAACTTCCTATCACCCAGTCCAGCCTGCTGACCAGTAGCCAGGCCTCCCCAGTTCTCCTTGAAGCCTGGCAGCATGCCATGCAGATCAACTAATTCAAACTATTTTGGACAGGAAGATATTTCAGTGTCCCAGACCCTCAAGCTGTCCTAAGCTAGCCTCTGTTTCAAAGGAGTATTACTTGATTCACCCTCCCTTGGATGAGATGTCACAGCAAGAGCTCAGAGGTGAGCAAAGCCCCTGGGCTCTGGGGTCAAACCCTTCCTTTGGTACTCTAGCAGCCCTCTGGATGACAAGTTTTCCTGACCTTTTAAGCTCTGAGAACAGTGAGAAGCACCTACAGTCAACCAAAGGGATAAAACACTTCTATTCTTGGTGAGCTGCTCACCCTAGAGCCCGCTCCTCAGTCAGAGTTAGGTGTCTGTCAGATGGTTTATGCACTTGGAGACTGGGGCAGTTGTGCCAAATGCTGGTGGAGCCTTCCTCCTTGCCCTGTTTCTGGTCAGCAGCAGACTGGCAAAGGCAAGTTGGCTCCCAATCCCTACTCTGAGAGCACAGCCTGTATTCTCCACCTTGCTGAGACACACCACCTCAAAGGAGAGGCACTGCTGCCATTTGGGACAGGATTTCTTTACATTCAGAAGAAATATTAGCTGAGATGCCTCTCAGTCCTGTAGCCTTTTCACCACAGCCACTTAACCATAATAATGTGACATTTGGTTTTGAAGCCTTCCAGAGGAAGACAGCAATTTGCATCTTAGAGCCCCATGCACTGTCTTGCCCTAGATGTACCTCTACCCACTTGCTGGTACTTGTGCAGTCATTTCTCTAGGGGAGATAAGGACTCACCAGGTCTTGGTGCAATGCACCCAATTCATCTCAGCAAAAGTTTTGAGTCCAATGGTGCCAAGTGCTTGATGCCATTTTTAGAAAGCAGAATAACTAAGTATTTAAGGACAGATCCTTCCCCAAATAGACAAGAAGAGCCAATCAGCAGCTGTTTCTCTGGAAAGATTTTGCCAGCACAACAAATGCTCCATATAGAAGCAGAAAGGCACTACTTCTGAGCATAAATGCATGTTAGATGACATTGCCACTAAATATACCAGGTGACTGTTAACACAATTGGTTTGCTTCCAGTCTGGTTCCCCTCTTTGGTGTGGGCAGCAAAGGCATCTTAGATGAAAAAGCCCCAAGATGAATTTAGTTTAATGACTGAATGTGAAGTGGGGGGGGCAGGGAAGAAGGAAGGAGAACCAATATTAAGTGTGGAAACTAATACAAAAAGCTTCTGGGATATTAATAGTGTGCTGAACTAATAAGATGCAGTCAAAGCTATGAAGTTTCTGTAACACCGCAGCAGCTGCTACTGTGAAGAAAGGGACTAGAGTGGATCTGTGTATTTACAGCAGTTATCTGAAAGCCTGGGCATGTAATTCCACTCAGAATCCCCACCAACACAAATACACTAAAAGCAGACTGAAAAAGCTCCTGTAAACCCACTAAGCACAATAGCTAAAGTTTCCACAAGGAATAATTCATAGCATTACAGTTATGCTCACAGAGATGGGCTAAGACCCTCTCTGGACTGAAAAGAGAGCAGAAGCTCTTGCTGAGAACATGATATACTGCAGCAGCTCAAATACCTTCCAACCCTCTTGATTGCTGAAAAACCCTCTGGGACAGGAATCTGTAACATAAACATGTCTCATAGAAGGTAGGCTAGACAGTAACTGCAAAAAAACCTTAGATCCACATTGCTTTTTTGGTTTTTGTTTGATTGCTTGGGGTTTTTTTGTGGGCTGGGGTTGGGTTGTTTGGTTGTTTTTGTCTGGGTCTTTGGGGGTTTTTTTTGCAGGCACCTACAGACAAGGTTTGTTTGTCTAGGAAGAGATGAGATGAGGCATCCACTTCCTTCAAGCATTTGAGAACAGGCCCGGTCAAAGCCAAATCCTTTGGAGCTAGAGCATGGATCCCAGCACTTACCACACCAGGTGGGAACCCCCTACATGAGCTGGTAGATGGAGCAATTTACAGCTCATAATAGCTCTGTGGTTCCTTCTGTGCATACCTCCACAGCCTCTCTGAAGGCTATGTGATTGAGAACCTCCAGAAAGCACAAGAAAGGCAGTGTCCAGTTAATCCTACACAAGAGCTGAGGGAACAACTCAACGCCCTGTCCATACCTGCCATGCCAGGGGCACACCAGGAAAAGCTGCAACCACAGCAGCAGCACCACAAATGCTGCTATTGCCCAGAAACACCACAGCTCTGGGTATGGACAAGAATTCCACTAAGGAATGAGTGAGTAAGCACATAACATGAATTTCCTATGGATTTGAGAGTAGATGAACATGGTCCCTACACAACAAGAGACTGAGGTCACTAACAGCATCACCATGATCCCCTTGGACTCCTCGAGATAAGCAGTATCTAAAGCCCTGGAGTATCTAAAGCCCTTGCCTGGTTAACTATTCCAGTCAGAGCTCTCTGAAGGCTGAACAGCAGCCTGATGTTAGCAAGATATTAAGAGAGGAATACACGCCATTTTGTTAAGGAAACTTTAGAGAAGAGTGACAGTTTTGAAGACTCATTTTAAGCTTTCATCACTGGCAGGAAAGAGGAGAAGTCAGGTTACTTAACTGCTGTTATGACAATTATCAAATGGAAGAGATCAGTGACTTGAAGAGAACATTGCAGTTCATAGCAAAATTCCACTATGCTTTTCATTAGGTGTGTCCAATTACTTCCAGTATAAATTAGCTAGACCGTTGAAAGCAGGTTTGCAGAAAATTAATGCTATTATCAAGCGGGAAAAAAAGAAAACAAGGAAAGATTTGTTTCCCATGAAACAGTCACAAAAGTCTATGTTGGAGAGATCTTGTGCACTGCAGAATCTTTCAGAATTCCCATCTGCTTCACTGGAAAGATCCAGGATTCCAAGACAGGACTTAATGTTAACTTTGTGCAACAGTTCTAGGAATGAAAAGCAAGAACATACTAAGGCCAGCTCCAGTAAAGCTGACTTCAAAGTGCACTTTCAGGCTGCTGAGTAACTGCAGATGCAGGCAGATGGCTCATAACTATTCTACCAAATTACTCACACAAATTGTTGCTAACAGAGTCATGCAAGCAGTATTACAAACCCTCTCCCCAGTCCCACTGGGCTCAGTAACCATTCATGTTGCAAACAAGTCAGCACTTTCATTTAGGCCAGGGGACAAGTAAGGAACAGAAAACAGGAGTGATACCATGCAACTCTACTATTAGTAGTGTGGGTTGCAGTTGTCTCTGAAAGTTTAGGCAATTCTGCTGAGTTAGACAAGCTTCTCCTAGAAAAACTCATTGTTTTCTATTGTACTGACATGCAGAAAGAGAGCCTCATCCTGTTTGTGATACTCAGCTCCAGCAAAAGCAGAGGTATATACACCACCCTATTTGAAATAGGGGACTTCAAAAGCAGAACACCCCAAAACCTTGTTGAAAAAACACTTTAAACATTTCACATATGGTAAAACCACACTAAGGGTTGTCTGTGCTCCCAATTCGACCATTAGCTGCCTGAGCACCACGAGACTTAACACTAAACCCTGGAAGCAGAAGAACTGGGGTTTGTTCTTTCATTATCAGAAAGAGAAAGGGAGGGACCTACATGGAGGGCAAGCAAGAGCCCAAAGCACTCCTATCTCTAGTTCCCTGATTGCCTGCATTGCCTCCTTTCTCAGGGAATTAAGTCTGGGGGAAGCTTGGTTACTTGGAACAGTGCTGTGAGCCCACACTTTGCCTTTTGGTGGATGGGTGGAACCAGACTGGGCACAGAGCAGTGCAGGGTAAGCCATGCACACATGACTGAGATAGGAAGAGACACTAATGAAGCATTCAGGGTTTTCTCAGACCATCCTGTCATTTGGTATAAGAATCACAGAGGAAACAGCTCCTCCTTACCTGAACTGGGCAGTGAAAATACTCAAGCTCTAACATTCAATGACACACACTTGCTCAAGCTTGCTGGTCATAAATTTAAACCCTATATATGATAGAAACTTCAGTTGTGGAGTCATCATGACCTGAAGTAAATGTTGAAAGCGCAAGTAAAGTAAAAGATTAAAATGTTCACAAGGAAATGGGCAGAATGACCAGACAGGAGAAACTGAGACAAACAGGTCAGAGAAGTGATATTAGCAGAATTATTTGCAATATTGAGACTTCACATACAAATACTAAAATCAGAAATTTATCCACTCTACAGGAAGATCAGACAATACATTTCTATTTAGTTCCATTTAATCTCACAACTGTCAATTGGAGCTGAACTAGATGATCATTGTAGGTCCCTTCCAACTTAAATACTCTCATTTTCTTCCACTATGATCTCTAGGCAAGGGAAGCTGGGCATTGTCACAAGACGGCACAATATCACAGAATTATTTTCCCCACTTAAAACTTTCTGGGTTTTTTAAATTTTTGATGTCCCACCAACCAGAAGGAGACTTCTAAGCAGCCACAACAGCCCCGTTCTAATAGAAAGTTATTTTATTGCTTTAAGTTCTACACAGTGCAGTAGTTGCATGAGCAGAATTGTGAATGGAAAAAAGTCTTAGGAATAACAGATTTGAGCATTAAAATTAAAGTTCATACAAGAAACATTGACTAAGAGGTAAGGGTGATAGTAAGGTGAAGTTTACTATTACACTGATTTCTGTCCTCATCTTTTATTTCCTGTAGCATCATTCACCTGATTGTCTAACAAAGAATCAGAGGAAGCAATGAACTTGCATCCCCTAAAAAAAAAAATCCTAGTGAAAAGCAATCAGTTCTTTTGGTGCTTATTTGGTGTTTTTGCTAACTGCTCCCATGATGCAACGATATCCTAAACAATACCAACCAAATCCGCCTGATTTTTGGAAGCCTTAACTCAAGAGACCTTGCAACACCCCCGTGCGGTTAAAAAAAGGATCTTGGCTCATGCCACCCACCACTGAAACAGACACCCTTAGGCTGGGATGAAGCAGCTGTATGACACCACGCAGCAACACTTCACAGCATTTTAGGGTAGAAAGCAATTAACCTTTGGCTGAATCCCCTTAGCTCCAAGCTACAAAAGGAGTGTTTGTTCTGTTTTCTTCTCTACCCCCCACCTCCCCCAAGGCTGCACGACTCTGGTGTTCTCATTAGCTCACTGCCCAGGCTGCTCTCTGGACCCTGAAATGGAGAACAACAGTTGTCATCAAATTAATAGGCTGTTTATCCAGATATTAATTTTGTTTTTTCTTGTTTCTGCTCCAGAGTAGAGACAGCTCATTCCAGTAAAATTAGGGTGAGGTTGTAGTGCATTGTTTCTGTCCAGACAGTAAATACACTGGAGCTGAGATCTACTTGAGGCCTCAGATGCACTTTAAAGCAAATTAAGGGAATTTGGGCAAGGTCCTCTCTACAGGTATGAAGAGAGTAACTACTTCAACTGAAGGAAGATATATTTCAGCCCTCTATTGTTGCTTTCTGGGCTTACTTGAAATTTAATCCTACCTTCTGTACTTACACAGAACCTTCATCCTCATTGTCCTGCCCTAAGACAGAGCTTCCCAGGATCCAAGTTGGACAGTGACCTCATGGAAGCCTGGAAATCCCCACAAAATCAAATGTCCCTTAGATTTTTAACTCCTGAATCAGCATCCTCTATAGCACAGGCAAAAAATGAATGTATTATACCATCTGAAGGCAGTTAAGCAAAGACAGGGAATATAATCTTGTTTGATCCCCCGACTTCACCCTGAACACAGATTTCCAACTTCATTTGCTGCTTACCAGCTTTGCTCCATTAGTCCTCCACACCCTTCCATAACAAAGCATGTTCCTAAACAGACACAGTTGGCAACTGCATCATTTCAAGGAGTTAGAGACCACTCTGGCACCTCCATTTCAGTGCATGCTTCTAAGACAAAGCTTTACCAGAGATGCTCTGCTCTGAGCCATCAGAAATGGGAAGCTGTGGCTGAGGCTCTGGAGCACTGGGGAAGCACAACCAGACCAGCAACAGCCTCTGGACTGCAAGGGAAGGGCACAAACTTAGCCTGACAACATGGCTGGTGCTCTGCTAGGCACCCCCAGGAGCTGTCCTTCCAGCAAGCTTCTGGCACGGCCAGGACCTGGGTGGTCACAGGACCTGCAAGTGCACTCCCCTCTGAGTAGGTAGGAGGAGCAAGCCCACTGCAGATCCTCAACTCCAGGCCAAAATTTGTTTTCCTATCTTTTGTTTCCTTCACCTGCATGACATGAGACCTTTCTCCAGCCCTTTCTCAAACAAGTGTACTCAGCTGAGGTGCTGTGAGAGTAAATCTGACTATAACTTGACACCTTCCCACTCCTATCGTGGGTCTGGTGTCATATTCAAACATGAGTGTTACATTCATTTCTTCCAGTGCCTGAGGTCAACATTTTGCCTTGGTTATCTATAGAAAAGGCTGCTGCAAATGCTCCTTCTGCAGGCAAACAAGAAGTCAGAAAGCAAAATTAGTTAAAGCAATGCTTTTCCTAAGGCCAGCCTCACTAGAGCCATGCAGGCAGGAAAAGGCAGCCTGCATTAGCAGATACTCTGCTAGTGGGCTTAAAGGGGAAGGAATCCATAAAACCTCCAGGCATTCCAGCAGGCTGGGTACCCGGGATCATTTTCACAGTTTAGGAAACAGTTTCATCTCTACCCCCACAAACTGACCTTGGCAGAACATTGAAAGTTTGCACATAACTGCCATGTTTGTGCCATGAGTAATCCAGTCCTCTAAGCTAATGCTCCATTTTGCTGGTGGGACAAAAGATCTTGTTATCATGTGAACTACATCACATTAAAATGATATTTATGAGAATCTCTTAAGTCCACTTAACGAGATCCTTCTACCCATGGATTTTCATCATTTTTTTGCATCTTCGTGTCTTTCCCACATAATTTTCTGGTTGAGACATTACCTCATTTTTCCAATACACTAGAAGCAAAGCACACATGCTCAGGCTGAAACAACAACCTATGCTGGACATTAAATGGGGGAGTCTCTTCTTCAGAAATGACTCAACATGAATCTTTTGATTAACCACAGCTCAGCGAAAGCTGAGATATCTACATATCTCAACAACATATATGGTCTTATAGTAATATCTTCCTTTTGCTTTTCCATTTGTTGAGTTTATTGCACAGGTTAAGAGCTAAACCCATCCATTAGCAGTCCAGGTTAGAGACCCCTAACACCTGAACATGAACATGACAGGACACTATTGCCTGCTGCTGGCCAGCAAGGGAAGGAACAGCACACTGGGACAGCCAGGAGTGGGAAGTGCTGCTTTCACACTTGCTCTCTTAACCAGTCAGCTGGGTTAAAACATGAGAATACTGCATTTAAGAGTTTGTAGCTAAATTGCATTTCTGTTTTTAATTAATTTTGTGTTCCAACATAACTACAGTAGTTAAGTTGTAGTTACAGCACTCCTCAAAGGAAAGAGGCTAAGCTTACGCAGACTTCAGCAAGCAAAGAGAAAATTCAGGAGTCTCATTCTATAAATGCTCCAATTTGGCACATCAATGCTCCGCACTTCCATCTCTTGAAGAAAAAGCAACTTCAGAAAGTAATCTGTGCCAATTACATGAAAATTAGGTCAGGTGCCTTACCTGTATTAGTCACCTTGTAATGAGTTGAGAAGCCCTCTGAGATACAGCAGTTTGTGGAAATAAGAACCAATGAACTTGGCCAAAGAAGCTGTAACTTGAGGGGTGGGAGCAGAGTGAAATATTTCAAAGCTAATGAGGAGTTTGGATCCAGTGGAAGGGAGATGCCTGCTTTTCTAATGAGTGAAGTGCAGCTGGACCAGGTAACATGAACGGTTGTGATTTACTTACACTTAAAAGTCCGAAGATGGAGCCTCTAGAGCCAGTGAGAAGCTGGCTTTGCCACAGCTAGATGCCAAAGGAAGCAAAAGCATGAAGGACAAATTGAAGTTGTGGTATGTCTTTGAAGTTCTTGGGCCATTTGGCATTAGAGGGATCTGCAGACAAAAGGAGAAATAATGCTTTAAGAAGTGTGTGACAGCCAAGTTCATATAGCTCTTGGCTTTGCAAGTTCTCACAGAACCAAGCACATTCACATGCATTAAAGGGTGGGTGTATAAACAGACCTTTGGCTGCATTAAACCCATGCTGATTTTTACTGATAGCATTGATGGGCAACCTTTTTCCCCTTTTCTCCTGCCTCTTTCTTGCAGTCATTCCAATATAATGGATTATATTAAGCAGCTCATGGGTAGATGTTTCCAATAGTATCTGAGGCTTTGCCTTCCTAAGGATCATTCACTGTGCCATGAATTCAGTAGTGCAGGACCACCTTGCATTGGCTGAGTGCTCTCTCTCACAAGGAATTTGGGATCCATGGGTACAAAGACAGGAGCTGATGTGGTGAGGAGTGAAAGGTGACTGATGTTTTCCCAACATCAGGAACATTCCAGGTAAGGACAAGGTCAGCAGTCCTCAGGCAGTGGACACAGCCTAAAATCATGGCCCAGTTTATGTCTGCCTGATGCAGACAGAGGGGCAGGCTATGCCCAGAGGGCTGAGCAGCTGCACACACCACTCTGAGCTTCTGCAGCTTTTAGGCTGACATCATGCAACTGCAGCTTTTCAGTATAGACTCCCAATGGCTACTCATGTCCAAGTCAACGCAAGGTAAAGAAAAAACATGCTCTGTTCTAGTTGTCCCTGTTCAAATAGCGAGCATGGATGCGGACACATCACTGAAAACCTGGGGCTGAAGAACAGCCCATCCACAGGCAGTGCTGTAGAGGGAATTTACTCCTCTGGAGCAGAAAGGAAAGGCACAGCTCAGTGGCATCCCAAAAGAGTGCAGCAGGCATTCTGCACTACCTCTGCTCCCTCCACACACACAGCACAACATAACACAGCACACATGCTTCCCCAGCCCTTTCCTTCCCAGACACCAGTCAGCTTTTTGCTGTTGCAAAGTGAAAGAGAGAAGCAAACTAAGCAGCAATGCACTCAGCCCAGTGTTAGCTGGCAATGCTGAGTGAGAGAACGAGTATGATGCATCCACTGAAATCCCACTGTGCAGTAACTGACTGACAAGCCCCTGGAAGCTCTATAAAGTGTCCTTTCATTCTTGCCTGCCCTCGGATGGGCAGGTGCAGGCAGTAAGGCAGGAGTGCAGAAAGAAACTCTTAGCCCTCCAGACAGTATAGTCTCCAGAGCTGATATTATGGTCAAACAGCACAAGCCATAAGCCAGCCCTTCCCTGTCTGTCATCGTTGCTGCCTTATTGTCCTGGGCTTTGCTTTGTTCTCTGGGAGCAGGCATGCTCCAGTTCTCAGGCACATGCCAGCAAAGGCGCTGGCCTGCTGCCCACCCTAAGTACCGTGTAGGCAGGATGGCGCCTCCGATATTTAAAACAATATTTAATGTTTTACATCACTGCGGGCCTCTAGATTATTTTCTAAATCCATGAAGCAACAGTGGATCAGCATGTGGTGTGTTAATGCTGCACAAGGAAATAATGCATGAGGGAGAGAGATTAGGAGGGAGCACTTGAAATTGCAGTAGGCATGAGCTATAGGGTAACACATAGCATGGGATGACCTGTTCATCCCGGGCTCCACAGTGCATTTAGCAGTGGACTCCAAGAAAGAAGCACACGTAAGAAAAGCCTGCCCTAGAAGCAGACAGTTTCACTCTTCTAGTTTACCCACCCAAACTTTTGAGGGAAACGCTTCTTCAGGAACTGCTTGGGGAATAGAAATGTTAAATATCATTGTTTTCAGAACAGAGGACACAGGTCTAAAGGGAAAACCTCAAATACAAGCCTGTTTCTCATATACAAGAAAAAAAGCGACATAAGAGACAGGGAATGATACTCTCTGGTTGATGACATACCACAGACTTCAGGATAATACTCACAAAGCATCAGTGGATCATTTTTTCTGCTACTAGTGTTGGAAGTCACCTTAAGGACCTGAGCAAACACCGTAGCTTTGAATTGATTAGGATAGTGGTATAAAATGCAAGAGTTCAAGAATAGTACTATAAAGAAAATATGTTACACTTGTTAATCAGGAAAAATTTTGGCTCAAACCAAATGGGGATATTTTGACACTGTCTGCCTAGCTCTATTTTCTTGTTCAGTGATCAACTTTGTTATGAAAATAATTTTGCAGGATTAGTGGTAAGTCCTTTTCCATTGCCTTATATTTGTCACACATGAGAAGACAGCAAGTATTGTAACTTCATTTCCAGAACAGAAGCCTGACAATATAAGAAGAATTTGTCCAAGATGAACAGTGAAGCTCGCTGACCTCAAAGTCCGGTGACACTTAAGGCTCAAATACTGCAGTTGAAAAAGCCACCATTTGCACACCAACTGCTTAGTAGGCACTGAGAACTGAGACTATCCCACAAAGATGAGGAGCTGACAAAAACAGGGTTAGCCTCTTTGGCACATGAGCAACCACCTCCACAATCCAAATGCCTTGGTTGCATTCAGACCCTAATACAAGTACAAGTTGTCCTTGCCACGGTGACTATCCCTTTTTCCATAGAGTCCCTTCAAGAAGACACTGAGGATTTAGCACTGGATATCAGGTTGCAGTCACTGACCAGAAGTGACTGAGCACACCATGAACATGAGATCCAGCAGGGAGAAACATCCAGTCCTTCCCTGGAAGCGGGCACTGGCAGCAGAGCAGCTTATCTCTGTTCCAAAAATCTTGGCCTCAAAGAAAACCCAAGTGTACTTAAGAGTATTTAATTACTTATTTGCACTTATCCTAAACTCAAGTAATGTTGGGACAGGTTTGACTAGGAGAGCCTTCTCAACTTATTTGGGGGTGTCCATCCTGCCCCAACCCCATTATTCCTTTTCAGTATAAGAAAACATGTTACACATGCATGGGAATTCATGTACTGGTCTCTATGGTCATTCTTATCAGGTTTTGCACTTCATATCCTTCATGATAGGTCAGAACTATTTTTGGATGCAGAAACTTGAATTCAGACCCTCTTTCTGCTCTGCCAGACTCACAGGAGATCATCAACAGCTTTGTGACATGAATACTAACCCTGCTGGATGTATGTAAAGAGGAAAGGATGCCCACACTCCCTCCCTCTTGGAGCTGCACATGACTTTTGAATTTTACCTTGTTAATTAAAAAGCCAAAAAATCCCTAGAAAACAAACAAACAAGACCCCAGAATTCATGCTGTTCCTTAAAAAAAGGAAAGGAAAGGAAAGGAAAGGAAAGGAAAGGAAAGGAAAGGAAAGGAAAGGAAAGGAAAGGAAAGGAAA
>VZUI01058514.1:0-15870 GCA_013401135.1 Cettia cetti
AGTGAGTGCGGGGCCGTGAGAGCCTGAGGGAGCGGGGCCGGTGTGAGTGAGTGCGGGGCCCGTGAGAGCCTGAGGGAGCGGGGCCGGTGTGAGTGAGTGCGGGGCCGGTGTGAGTGAGTGCGGGGCCGTGAGAGCCTGAGGGAGCGGGGCCCGTGTCAGTGCCTTGCCGTGAGAGTGAGTGCGGTGCCCGAGGGAGCGGGGTCCATGTCAGTGCGGGGCCCGTGTCGGTGTGGGGCCGTGAGAGCGGAGACGTGTGAGTGCGGGGCCGTGAGGGAGCCGGGCAGCGAGTGCGAGGCCGCGCGGGAGCGGCGAGCAGAACGGAGTTTTGGAGAAGGGGCGGGCGGTCCTGGATTGCGGGCGCTGCCCGCTAGGCTGGAGCCTCTCCGCCCGGGTATGGGGGGCTGGCCATGGTGCGCGGGCCAGGGCCCGGCGGCGCTGCCGCGGCTGCGGTGATGCACGCACAGGAACGGGCCGCCTCTGCTGCCGGGGGGTGATGGCCGTGGAACACAGCCCTGACGGCCTGTCTGTCTTTGTCACCAGGTGGTGGGACAGGCTTCGTGGGCAGAGCCCTGACCCAGCTGCTGCGGAGCCGAGGGCACCAAGTGACACATGTGTCGCGACGAGGGGGCAAGGATCGGATCAGCTGGGTATGAGATGGGAGTGGTCACAGCAGGGGGAACAGTGATGGGGCTGAGAAACCAGCCTGGCTTTCCATTGCATAGAGGGACCCTGCCAAGGGAGGTTCGGCTCCTGTGGATGTCCTTTTGGACTGCTGGGTGCTCCATGGGTCCCAGTCACTGGAATGAGTACTGCTGTAGCTTCAAGGAGCAAAACCTTCTCCATTTGTGCTTGTAGTCTGCAAATGTCAGGAAGAAAGTGGCTGAAGTTTTTAGGAGCCTTCCCCTGCTTATTAGCAGGGAAGGCTTGAGCAGAGGGGGGGCTGATGTGTGATGTCTCTGTTACTCCTGCCTAGGAAGAGCTGTCCTGCTCCGGGCTGCCCCCGTGTGATGCTGTGGTCAATTTGGCTGGGGAAAATGTCCTCAACCCTTTCCGCAGGTAACTTGATGTTGCACAGTGCTGTTGGGACGAGGTGGAGGGAAGACAGTCCTCTGTTGTCAGAGAATGTGGAAAGGGAAGAAACAATATGACCAGGAAGCTCTTGAATTACCAACTGTTGACATTTGCATCCTGAAGTATCCAGAACATTTCTGTGGGCCTGGTAGGTTCTGAGAGACCTTTGGAAGAAAGATTCCCTCCTGGATCTACAGTGGAGGCCAGAAAAGTTAGTTCCACATTTCCAAAAGGATATTTGGTGCCGTGCCTACATTTGATAATGCAAAATCAGATCCAAAGTTTGACATCTAGGAGGAACACCAGCTCTGGTGTCTAGCTATTTTGCTGACTTTGCCCAAAGGCAATCCAAACCCCACAATCTTTTAAGGGAAGTGAAGAGTCACCATCTTCCAAAGTTCCTCTGCATTTCTGCTGTAATTGTCCTCCCTTTGCCCTGGGGTGAGGGGAGTTCCTGTGCCCTCTCCTGTGCTTGTGACCTGGTGTTGGCTGGGGTCTCCCTTGGTGGCAGTGTTGCCTGGGGTGTCCTTGTGAGGTGTTTAATCCCTGGTTCTCCCTTTTCCAGGTGGAGTGATGCCTTCTGCAGGGAGGTCATCAGCAGCCGGGTGGAGACCACGAAGGCCTTGGCCAAGGCCATTGCTGCTGCTGAGCAGCCACCCCGTGCCTGGGTGCTGGTCACTGGCGTAGGTATTGGTTGGGCCTGGCCAGGACATCACTCGTGCTCACCTGGAGAGGCTTTACCTGCAGACAAACACAGTTCCTCAGGAGCACGTGTCTTGCCTTAAAATATCAGCTTTATTGCCGTCAATGTCACTGTGTTTAGGCAGACCTTGATAAACTTTTTAGTACTGCTGGAGAGGAATTTGGGTCCCTGTGCTTTTTCTTGGTGTCATTAGGGCAGAAGCTTTTCTGTGTTTTCCTGTGAAAGCCTTTAGGCATCCCATAGAATCAATTTGTGTAAGGCCTCAGCTGAAGCCCTCTGCATTATCTCCAACTTTCTGCTTGCTGCAGTCTTTAAAGCTGCCATGATTGATCCTCTTGGATGCCCAATATTAAAGCAGGCACCTTCCAGCCAGTTCAGTGTGTTGCTTGCAGGCCTGTTTGGGTTTCGGGGCTGCCTGAGTGTTAGTGCACCCTACTGAACCTGTAGAGCACATTGGCAGTCCAAAAACTTACCATCTTTGCCATCAGAAACCCTGTGCTGTTCATGTGAGGATTTCCCTGGTGGAGTGATCAAGCTCACAGAATCCCAGAATGGTTTGGGTTGGAAGGAGCCTTTAAAACCATCCAGTTCCACCCCCTGCCATGGGCAGGGACACCTTCTGCTATCCCAGGTTGCTCCAAGCCCTGGCCAGCCTGGCCTTGGACACTGCCAGGGATCCAGGGGCAGCCACAGCTTCTCTGGGCACCCTGTGCCAGGGTAGATTTTCTTCCTAAGGGCCCATCTAAACCGATGTTCAGTTTGAAGCAATTCCCTCTTGTCCTGGCACTCCAGGCCCTTGTAGTCTCTCTTTCTTGCAGGCTCCTTTCAGGTACTGGAAGGTTGCAATTAGGTCTGATTTCCAGGTGGAACAATCCCAATTCTCTCAGCCTTTCCTCACAGGAGTTCTGGGCTCCTGGTGGCAGAGGAGATGGTCTGATGGGGAGGGGGGGCGGCTCGGTGTCATCATTCAACCCTGACCCCCTTTCTGCTGTTTCCCTGCAGGTTATTACCGCCCTAGCCCCACAGCTGAGTACACTGAAGACAGTCCAGGAGGGGATTTTGACTTCTTCTCACGCCTGGTGAGCTCGTGGGAGGCTGCAGCTCTCATCCCTGGGAGCCCAACTCGTGGCGTTGTGGTGAGATCAGGTGAGATGGGGCTTCCTGCTTCTTAATGGTGACTGCTGTACTGCTGGGGTGAGAGTGGGGAGAGGTGGGTAAAGGGCATCAGCTCTTCTGCCTTTCCTTGTTGGGTCCTGTTCCAGTCCAGCCCTCTAAGGATTCTCCTGCTTGTAGGTCTGGGTGTGAAGGGGGCTTTTGCCCTTTGGGCAGGGGCAGCTGCTCTCACTCTCTTCTCCCCACAGGTGTAGTGCTGGGTCGAGATGGTGGTGCAATTTCTCAGATGCTCTTGCCTTTTCGTCTGGGACTTGGAGGCCCCATGGGCTCTGGACTCCAGCCCTTCCCATGGATCCACGTTCAGGACCTGTCAGGGATTGTGTGTCACGCCCTGGAGAAGGAGTCTGTGCAAGGCATCCTCAACGGAGTTGCCCCCTCCTCGGCTGGCACCTCCAACGGCAGCTTTGCCCGGGAGCTGGCGGCGGCGCTGGGGCGCCCGGCCCTGCTGCCGGTGCCGGCCTGGGCTGTGCGCGCTGCCTTCGGGGCAGAGCGGGCGGGCATGCTGCTGGAGGGACAGAGGGTGCTTCCAGCGCGCACCCTGCAGAGCGGCTACCGCTTCATCTTCCCTGAGCTGCCTGCAGCTCTGAGGGACATTGTGGCTTAAGGCCTCCCCAGTTGGGCTGGGCTGGGCCCTGTTTGTGTGAGCTCACGTGCCTTGCCGTGAAAAAGGGGAGTCCTGCCCCTTGACACTTCCCCATCCTCATGCAGAAAGGGTGAGCGATCCTTTCCCCCTGTATCTCCCTGTGTGCATCCACAGTTTAGCAATCATCCCTCTTACTGCCATCTGAATGTTAGCATTACCTGCATTTGAGGAAGGGCACAAGCCCCGCAAAGGACTGTGACTATGGAATTCCACATCTTCCCTTTTGCATGGTGTGTGTGTGAACTGCTGGCAAAGCAGCTGGGAGTGTAATGTCTTCTGAAAATGTAGCAGCAGGAAACAGGTCCTAATACTGTTGTGATTCCTCCATGGTACTGGAAGTCACCCTTCCTGATTTTCCCTATGACGACACAGGCAAAGCAGAGGAGCCTAAGTCTTGTTCTTGCTGTGTGGAGGATCAGTTCCTCCAGAAATGGGGACATGTGAGCAATCCAGTTTATCTGGATGGATAAGGCTTGTAACCATTCAAGGGTTTACAGCCAAAAATGCTGTAAAACAAGTCTGGATTGCTCAAAAAGAAGAAGGAAGATTGGTGGTTGTGGGAGAACCTCTATCTTAAGGTGCTGAATACAAATTGCTTGGAGACTGGCCTCTTTTCTTGGCTGGTACCAAGCTGATGTGCCAGTACCTTCAGCTGATCTAGTCCAAAGAGTTAACACCCTTCCAGGGTTGTGCTGTGGCAGGGATGAGGGAGAACACTGCTTTGCCAGCCTGTAGGGAAAGGGTGAAAATCAGACTGTGGCCCATGGACTGCTTTGCCTTGGTTAGTGCCCATTACCACTAAGCTTGAGCTCAGGAAAGCTGGGTGGTACATCACTGTGTGAGGCAGTGCAAGTCACAGCTTTAGTCTAAAGAAATATTTCAGCTATTGCCTTCATTGTGCTTACCTCAGGCCAGGGTGGTTTTCTTTTATTGATCCCATGAGGTGGTGCTTGTGTTCAGGGTGTTCCCCCTGACTGGGCACTGAGAATATCCTGATCTGCCTTGGGAAGCACTGTCTCTTCCCTGGTAAAGCAGATTGCAATTTCATCATCTCACAGTGACAGGAAATGTATCCACATTCTTCCTTTGGCTCACTTCCATATCCTAAAGTGAGTTGCAGGGTGTGAAGTTCACAGAGCAGTAAAGTTTGTTATAGCAGTACTTCTAGAGAAATACTCCTAGTATGATGTAATTTTGGGCTAGAAAATTCTATTAAAAGGCACTTTAGCAGACAGAGACCTACTCTTTACCATTCAGAACAAGAGCAGTCCACGTATTTCTGGTTTATTTCATGCTCTAGTCAGAGTAGCTGAAGGATCAGTCTAGATGCCTCAGTCTCCTGATTCTTTGCTCAGTACATACTGGAGACAGAATGGCAATCTGCTGGCTTTCCAGGCAGGAAAGTTAGCATGGGACTGTAGAGGGATTGTCCTTGCAGTTAGTCTAAGCACAGCCAGGTGAAATGGGACTTTGGGAATAGTCACGAAAGCAGCATGGTTTGAGATACATGAGAGTTGCTTGGACTGTGTCTTTGCTGCCTGTAAGTTGGGTGCAGCTTCCTTCCTCTTCCCAAGAGCTTCAGTTTCCTGTTTGTGAGAATAGGCTGACATACTCTGAGATACAGACCCAGTTCCTTGTGGGCCAGTACAATGGGGACTGCTTTAGTTACTTCAGCTGAGTTTTTAGAGCCTCAAGCTTCAGAGCTTCCCCAGATGTTGTGGTCTGAGCATCCTTCTGTCAGCCAGGCTGGTTAGCCAGCCCAGTTAGGCTGCTGCTGTACCTGTATAAATCTTGATGATTGCAGTGGCTTTGGGTTGTGATTTGAAATGAGAACAAGCTGAAGAAGTGCCACCTTCAGCCCTTCTAGAAGAGGTGTTTGTATCCCACAGAGTTCCCAGGCCTTGGACTCCCTGCATGGATGTGTAACTCACTCAGGATGTTTGAAAAGTTGCTTTCTCCATGGTATTTGGCTTAAATACATCACAAGGTTTAAATGAGTTTCTGTCATCTGAATCTGTATGGGATCTGGAAGCACTGTCTTCTGAGTGCAGTTAAGACTTTCCATCATGATAAATTCACATGTGCCCCATGCCCTTTTCTCTGCAGTAGAGCCAGGAAAGGTGGATGTTTGGGTGACAGCAGGCTGAAATCTCGATTGGATGTCTCTAGGTGATTTTAAGGAAAGCCCTGGTCCCCAGGCTGCAAAGACTTTGTGATCCTGAATACAGGCATTGTGTTAGCCCAATGCTCAGGGCTAGTAGAGTGTTTCTGCAGGCATATCTGAGGCAGTGCTGCTCCCCTCTGCCTCGGGGCAGATCTCTGTTCCTTTAGAGGTGAATGCTTCTGCTAAGCCTTGTGGAAAGCAGCTGTTGCCTTCAGCACCTGTGGCCCAGGACCCTCCTGTGTGGCCACTGACATCCCAGGCTGGGGGCCTGGCAGCCAGGGTTTCTGTCCAAGCTGCTCCTTTCCTGTCTGCAGGGTCAGCCAGCCCTGATGCCGAGCTGCTGTCACAGACAGTGGACAATGACACACAGTGACACTGACATGGCTGTTAGCCCCAGCCAAGGTGCTGCTGATAGCAGCACTCCCACACAGGACACAGGTGACACACAGGCACCATGCCATGATGGGGCTGGCAGACACGTGACAGCCTCACAGTTCTCGAGGACGTGCACACTCCTGAATCCTTCAAGCATTAGTATGACCCCTCTGTCCACCCAGCACTCCAGCATGAACCACAGCCTCCTGACCCATCCCACAGGTCCCCTCCTTGCCAGCTGCTCCAGCTTGATGCACCAAACAGCATCACTCAGATGCTCATCCCAAAGGCACACCACACTCGCAGGTATCTCCAGGTATCAACAAGATCCTTTGCCCTCCTGATAACCCTGCCCATTCCTGCAGTCCCGTACTTGCCAGCTGCTCTGAATTACTGCTGCTGGATGCACACGTGCACACCTGGCTTGTGGGATGTGCACAGAGTTACCCTCCCCAGAATCAGCACACAGGCTGTGAGTGGCTGTCCTCCAGCTGCTGGCATGGAGCCCCTTGCTCATGCTTGCCCCCCCCAGCAGCTGCTCTTGTGGACATGAAGTATTCCTGCCTCAGTGGCTGTAGGGTGAGTTCCCACTGGCTCCAGGATCTGCTACCACAGGCTGGGGCTCAGCTTTCCCTGTCCCTCTCTGATTTCAGGAGCTGGCCCCAAATCCACACATGCTGGCTGCCCAGTAGCTGGCACTTGGTCCTTGCAGCAACCCTGGGAGGTTGCACAGAGAGTTACAGAAAGATTAAATAAGCCAGGACTGTGGTCAAGTGTAGAGCTCAGCCAGCCCAGAACTGACTGGCCTAGGTTTACACCCAATCAGCCTCTTAAAATGCTTTTCTGTCTAACCTCTCTTGGCTGCTCCCTGTCCCTGCATAGTTCCTCAACAGATGACATCCCACAGTCTTCATCTGAGATCTGGACACTGAGCTTTGCATCCTTATCAGTTGCAAAGTCCTAAGCTGGCTATAGCTTCCAGAGAGCTCCTCAGCTGGTGTGAGTGATGTCATTTGTTTCTGCTTATTTGCCTTAACACTAATTGGTCAGGTTTTATGACTGTCTCCCATTACTTCCCTACTGTAAAAATAAGTGTTCTCAGCCTCGCACATTCTTACCCCTTTGGGTGGGTTGTTCTTATCACAGCCTCCCCATCACATCTGGTTTATCTCTATGCCTTTTGTGGCTGCTTTGACCAGATATCCCCAGATGAGCTCCCTTTAGAGCTCCCTTTATATCCCCCAACACTGCCCTACTGTGGGACTCTCAGCAGAGGCTGTACCCTTCACTCCCCTGGGGCCTGAATGGGCCTCCTCATGGGCTGTCCTCAGGGGGCAGTGACCCCTCTGGGCATTGGAGGGGTTTTGTGTGCCAACATGGGCTGCAGTCACTGGTCCCCCATCAGAGGCAATAGGCAGGGACACACTGAGGCACTTAGGATCAGTAGCACATCTAGATCAGTTTGTACAAGCAAGTCCAGTGTCTGACTGTGATAGCCACACCTCTCCAGGCACCAGGGCATGTGATGTTTGTGACCAAGCTGATCCTGGAGTTTTGGTCTCATCCTGGCAGAACTGAGTGATCTGCATTGGTGCCTTGCTTTGAGGTTAGCTCTGGGCTGACTGCTAAATTGCAACACAGTACTAAAGACAGCAAGGCTTAATTCTGACTTTTCTGTACCAGTCATAGTTCTTCAGCATTTGTATTGTTACTCTGCTTTACACATTATTTCACAAATTGTAAGACACTGATTAAAATTACCTAATTAAAGTTGGTATTTCCCTTCCTTGTACACCGTAATTCCCACTGAACCGTGGTTCAGACTTGACTGGGGCAATTTTCCAAGATTTTAGGGCATGTGACTACTCCGTCCTTTCTCACAGATTAAAAATTTGTAAATCTGAAGCTGAAATCCTAGGTAAGCATCTGTGTTTCTGTCTGTGTTTAAGACAGGTTCTTGGCTTTGCTGCTGGTTGAACCTGCCTGTGAGGGCCCTGAGGTACAGTGAGTGCTCTGCCACCCTTCTTTGAGAAAGGGACAAGCCTCATTCCTGCAGTCTCTGCTGTTAACACCCATGCTTTTGAGCCCTTTTATGCCTGGTGAGGTCTCCCACGTATCCTGCTTGGAACCCAAAAAGATGCTGCAGTTCATACCAGTTGTTCTGGGGGTACTCACCAGCCTGAGCTGGAGGACAGGGATGGAGAGCAGAATGAAGCTCCAAGGGGAACTGGGCAGTGACCTCTCCACAAGTGGAGCACACATAACCCTGTGCGGCTGGATGGGACCCACACAGTGGTGCCAAGGGAGTGGTAACACTGAGCCACTAGCAGTCACTTAGCAGCAGTCCTGGCTAACTGGGGGTTAGCAAATGTGACCCCCACCTGCAAGGAGGGCCAGAAGAAGGGTTTGGGGAACTGTAGGCC
Source organism: Cettia cetti (assembly GCA_013401135.1). Taxonomy (NCBI): domain Eukaryota; kingdom Metazoa; phylum Chordata; class Aves; order Passeriformes; family Sylviidae; genus Cettia; species Cettia cetti. The sequence continues at coordinate 8,553 of VZUI01058514.1, forward strand.
TGACAGTATAACCGTGGTGCCAGAACAGATCATCTTGAGTGCCATCATGTGATAGGTACAGGAAAACCTGATCAGGCCTGGCCAGCATGGGTCCTGCTTGGCCAGTCTGGTCTTGTGACAAGATGTCTTGCTTGGTGAGTGAGGGAGGGACTGTGGATATCTTCTACCTACACTTCAGTAAAGCCTTTGACTCAATTTTCCACAGTGCTTTCCTGAAGACACTGGCTGCTCATGGCCTGGATGGGCATACTCCCCACTGGGTAAAAACCAGTCTAGGTAGCTGAGGGCTAATTGTGGTGGGGAAGGGAGTTAAATCCAGCCCATCACAATTGGTGTTCCCCAAGGCTCAGTACTGAGGCCAGTCCTTTTCAGTATCTTTCATCAATGATCTGGATGGGGGGCGTTGAGTGCACTCTCGTAAGCTGGCAGACACCAGCTTGGATGGTAGTTTTGGGAGGGTGGGAAGGCTCTGCAGAGGGATGTGGACAGGCTGGATCCATGGGGCAAGGCCAGTGCTAGGAGGCTCAACAAGGCCAAGTGCTTGGTCCTGCACCTTGGTCACAAGCAGCCCATGCAGTGCTCCAGGCTTAGGGAAGAGGGCCTGGGAAGCAGGAAGGACAGGGCGTGCTGGCTGACAGGGGCTCAGGATGAGCTCACGTGTGCCCAGGTGGCCAAGCAGGCCAATGGCACCTGGCACCATGGACACAGGGGCACTGTGGCTCCAGCTGCAGCACACGTGCTCCCACACACACGGGCACAGGGAACAGAGAGCCCTTAGCCAGACAGGAAATCCTGACTGCACTGAGCAGGAGCAGGGCAGGGCCAGACAAGAATGATTCCTCCCCTAAACATCCCTAGTAAATCTTGGAACGATCTGAGATGCTTTTCTCCTTTCATTCCATGATGGGTCCTTTATCTCCTGGGTCAGTCTTTGAGCTGACCCAGAAGCTGTTCCCACTGACTCATTGGAACAGGTATCACACCCAGCCCTGGGGCTGCTGGATCTCCTGGGAGAGCCCTTGGAAGAGATGGATCAGTGCCCATTTCTCTGGCTAGGTTACTGTGGTTTCTCTGCTGATGGGCATCTGTGCCCCTTTGTGTATGTGTAGACCAATTTTTATTGTAGCAGAAAAGATTTTATTGAACCAGAAAAGTTAACGTTGTAAAGAAGCAGAGAAGTGTTTTGGAATAATCACTGCCCTGAAGGCTTTACTGATACAACAATCCTGTAGTAGTGACTGAACTTTTATTTCAAAGCACAGTTGAACACAAGCTCCAGGGCAGCAAGGCTGTGGTTGGGAGAGTTATAATTGGCATTTTTTTTCATCTTGCAAAGCTGAGAAGTGACTACACTGCCATGAAAATTCCCATTTTAGTTCTGTTCCAATTATCACAAGGTTCCTGCATCTGCACGTGGTCCTGATCCACATGATGTGAGGCACTACAAAAACTTTTTAATTAGCCCCATGGTGACAAAATCTAGTTTTGCTAATTATATTATTGTTATTCTTATTTGAATGACCAGAAGTGCATGGTGATTTGAGATTTTGCTTTCTTCTTGAATCCCATCATTTCCCTTAACAAAGGCATCAGGAATCCTGTGAGGGAAGGTGGTTGGAGTCTTGTGTTGGAGGTAGGTTCGCATCCCCTGCTTCTCTTACTAGAGCTGTGCTGTTTTATCTTGTAACTTGAGAATGATATCTCGTAGCTTGTGTGAAGTTGGATCACAGAAACAGGAGTTTGCTGAAGGTATTTGCTCTTTCTGCCAAAAATACTAGAAGGATGAGTAATTGCACATGCTGCCAGTAACAGTGATGATACTGTGGAAGAGAAAATGACCTGAAAATGCTTGTTTATCACTTTTAATATATAATCTTACTTAACAGAGTCAGCTTCAGAGACACTGCATGTGTTGGGAGAGGTCTGAGGGAAGGCAGGCATGAGTCACACCTATCTCAGAATTTCTGTATTTCAGGTTTTTGCTGGAGCTCAATCTTACTTTTATGTTACGGAGATTACTGAGGCAAAAGAAAAAGGTTGGATTAGAGTTGAAAGCAAATTGCTTTTTCTCTTCCACAGGCTTCTGTGAAAATACTATTTTTTATGGGAAATGAGAACAAAGAATACACAGGATTAACTGTGGATTGTTAGAAAACATGATTTCGTACCAAAAGTGGCTTTCCTTTTTGGATCTGTGGAAAAAAATTGCAATTTTCAAGCAGAAAATAGGATTATGTATTTAAGGATTTAAAATTGAATTATTCACTGACACTAAGGAGCAAACTGTGATGGGAAGGAATTACAGTATCCCTGCAGAGTATTCACCAGAGGCAATGGAAATGTGCAGAAAGTTCTCGTTTCTGCAGTTCTCTGAAATTCCATTTTGGGAAATAGTTTAATAGTTTAGAGGGAAAAGCAAAAAAGTTGTGTTTTATTATTCATGTGTTTTTTTCTTGTAAGAAAATAGATTTTTGTTTCAGCAGCCAAATAGAGGTAGTAACTTTCCATCAGGGAAATGGCTCAGTTATCTTGGGCTGTGAGTGCAGGTGTGCAGTTGCCATCTGCTCTTAGAACTTCCTCACAGTGTCTCCAAATTCACTGGCTATTACAACTTTATTTTTCTAAAACTTGAGACACTCTTGCTGTGATTTTTAACTCATGCTGTTTATCTGACTGAAAAGAAGTTTGAAAAAGGGCTGTGATGCAGAGATCTTTGTAATAATCTAACATAAGGGAAGACCAGAACTTGCAAAGAAATAGAGGTTGAGACTGATCTTCTGTGGAGCCTAAGGAGGAGTAGCCTGGCCACAGTGATGTTACCTTTAGGGTGAGCACATTCCCTCTCCAGATTTCTTGACTCTGATGGGAGCTGAGGCAGCAACTTCCCTTGTCCTGACTTATTTTTTGGTGCACAGATCACCTGGCCTAATGTGGATTTACATGTCCAGCCAGCCACAACAGTGGGAGTGGAGGATTAAGGAAAGCAGGTCTTGTGTGGGTGACTCTTTTGTCTATATTTAGACAGAGAGCCCTGCAGCTCCATGGAGAAGCTTCAGCTCAGCCTAACTTTCAAGTCCTTGCATTAGGTGAGGTGCATTCCAGGCAGAGGTGCTGCTTCCCAAGCTGAGTGGTGTGGTCAGAGGGAAGGGATGCCATACAGAGGAACCCTGATTGGACAGAAGTGGGCTGGGGCAAACCTCAGAAAGTTCAACGAGGCCACGTACTGGGTCCTGCACATGGGTGAGGGCAATCCCAAGGCTGGGCAATGCATGGATTGAGAGTAGCCCTGCAGAGGAGGACTTGAGGGTGTTTGGTGGATGAAAAACTTGCTATGTCCACTCACAGCCCAGAAACCAGTCATATCCTGGGCTGCATCAAAAGCAGCATGGCCAGCAAGTCAAGGGAGATAATTCTGCCCATAAACTCTCCTCTCCTGAGATCCCACCTGCAGAACCGTGTTCAGCTCTGGGGTCCCAAGCAAAAGGAGAACATGGACCTGCACAAATGGGCCATGGACCTCCTGATCCAAGGAGGGCCACAGATATGGTCAGGAGGCTGGAGAATCTGCCATGTGAGAGTAGGCTGAGAGAGCTGGGGTTATTTAATGTATAGAGAAAAGAGGAAGTTCTGGGGAAACATTTCAGCAGTCTTCCAGTACCAGAAAGTAACCTACAAGAGAAATAGAGACTTTAAACAAAGGCAAGTGGTGATAGGAATTGTTGAGGACAGCAAAATGGGGAAAGTAGTCAGTACATGGGATGGCAGGGCTGATATTTGTAGGGACAGTTTGGAGAAATAGATTGGCACAAACATTATAAAGTCTGACATAAGTAAATATGTCATCTTGCATCTGGGAAAGGACAAGCCTGTGCAATCAGCAGAGGCTAGTGGCTTGTCCAGGAAGCAGCTTTGTAGGCAATGACCCTGGTAGGCAAACAGCTGAATAGGAGATGGGAATGTATTCCTCTGTCAAAGAAGGCGACAGACAGCTCCAGCTCTGCTAGCAAAGGTCTGGACAGCTGGTGCAGGGAAATGATCCCAGCCCTCCATTAGTGCAGGACTGTGTCAAGACCACAGCACTCCAGGACAAGAGAGACAGTGATACACACAGGACTGACTTCCTTGGAGGGCTTCCAAATTAATCACTGGGATGGATCACCTGACATGCAGGAGAGGCTGAGAACTGGATTTGTTCACCCATATAGAAGAGAATGCTAAGGGGAAACCTCATTTCTGTGTATAACTAGCTGATGAGGATACAGAGGAGATAGAGACTTCCTGGAGGTGTACAACAATAAGATGAAAGGCAACAGACATGGTGTGAGGGAATTTGGTTTTTTCCTATAAGACTGGTCATATACTTGAACAGAATTTGTGAGACTTGATGACTTCCAGAAATCCCTCCATAACATAAATTATTCTATGATTCTATGTTTTAATAATTCTATAGTACAACACACATTTATAGCTCTTGTTTGTGCAGGGGTAAAGAATGGAATCAGAGAACATCACCACCACTGTGACAGAATTTGTGCTGTTGGGCCTGACACAGAGTCCCAAGCTGCAGTATTGTCTCTATGTGATCTTCTTTCTCATCTATGTAATAACCTGGCTACTGAACTTCACCATCATTGCCACCGTGGCTGTGGATCAACAGCTCCACACCCCCATGTTCTTTCTCCTGGCCAACCTCGCCTTCCTTGACATCAGCGACTCCTCGGTCAATACTCCCAAACTGCTGTCAGGCCTCCTCACCCGGCACACAATGATCTCATTCAATGAGTGTTTCCTCCAGATGTTCTTCTTCCATTTCATTGCAGGTGCAATGGCTTTTTTGCTCATAGGGATGACAGTTGATCGCTATGTGGCCATCTGTGAGCCACTGCGCTACCTGTCCATCATGAACTGGAACATGTGCACAGGATTGGTGGCAGCTGCATGGTTTGGTGGATTTCTTCATTCGATTATACAAATTGGTTTTCTTCTCCAGCTGCCATTCTGTGGCCCAAATGTACTGGACAATTTCTACTGTGATGTCCCTCAAGTCATCAAACTGGCCTGCACTGACACTCGCATGGCTGAACTACAGATGATGTTTAATAATGGAGGGATCCTCATCACCCTTTTTGTAATCTTGATTATTTCTTACATTGTCATTTTGCTTAAGATAAGGAAATGCATCACAGAAGGGAAGCGAAAAGCTCTGTCCACCTGTGGAACACAGATAACTGTTGTGAGCTTAATATTTATCCCCTGCATCTTCACCTATGTCCAGCCTTATAAGAAATACCCTAGGGACAAGGTGGCCTCTGTTGTTTACACTGTGGTCACTCCAATGCTAAACCCCATGATCTACACACTGAGAAACACTGAGATGAAAAAGGCCATCAGGAGAACACTGGGGGAAATATTTCTGTCAGTAGGAATACAGAAACCAGCCTGGACAGTAGAACCAAAGACATCAAATCAGGTGTTTCCCTGAGAAAACTGTGTTCATCACTGATACTCCTGCTCCTTCAGTAAGTGAGCAACTTTCTAGATGTGAGATGGGGACAACATTTCCCTCCCATCAGTTTAGGAAGGTCAGTCACGTGGAGTGTGCAGTATGGTGGAATGTCTAGGGCCTAATAAAAGCTGTCTGCAATAAATCACCTGCAAAGCCATCACCATGACACTCCCTGTGCAGTGACCTGCAAGGGGCCCTACCCAAACCCACTTCTCTCTCGTGGAAATCACAGCTGAGCCTTCCACTACAGCATGTCTCACTTCTCTTTAGCACTCCTAGTTTCACCTCTAAGTTAGCACTGATACTCTGCTGAACCTGGAAATATAACAACACACTTTGGATATTAGTATAGGAGGGAATATAAAGGCTGGTCTTTATTGGAGGACCTCAGGGGCAGATATGGAAACATATCCACAAAATGCCCACCCCCCCACAGATTTATAAGTTTAGCAAATTAGCATAATTGACAAAAATCACCAATTAGCAGCACAAGAAATGATGCAATTTCCCTCAGTTCAACCTTCTCTGAATCCTCCCCCTCTCAGATGGAAACTAAACTTTGTTAATAAAAATATGTCTTCAAGAGTTGGTCTCAGCCTTGGTTTCTAGGGAGAACCAAGACAGGATAGGGGCCTTGGAATGTGGTTTGTCTTTCTGCCTGTCAGGGCAGGGAAAAGTACTGGGAAAACTAGCTAGAATACAGTAATAGGCTGCAGAGACATAAATATGTGTAAATAATACAGAGAATATATAAAAGAAAAAAGGCAAAAATCAGTTTGGCATCAGCCTGATGGCATCTGCACATTACTGCATTAGTAACTTCACCACCAATGTTGAGATAGACAAAGAAACATTCTGAAAATGCTTTAGTGGGAGAAAATTCTCAGACCTGTAAGAATTATTTAGGTTTAGAGCTGTTTGAGTTTAATTCCCTTAGAGAGACAAGTGAGAAATTAAATCCCTCTTGACAGTAGAAAAAAACCTCCCACAAAACATATAAACAACTGATGGGAAGAGAAACTGATAAGAGAAAGTAGAATTCAGAATAATAAAAGAAAAAAGAAAAAATAAAGTAATAAAAGCAAACAAGAGGAAAAACCTCCTTATATCACTTTTTGATGCTTTGTCAAAGGCCAAAATTTCACGTCATGTCTTGAAATCATAACATTTCTTGACATTCTTTATTTTCTCCATTCTTCCTTCCTTCCATGAAGAGCTGAAGGGCTCATTGTGCTGGCTGTGTGTATAAATTGAGTGATATTTAATTTCTCAGTTAATTTAATACCTCAGTTAATTTAATTAATTGCAAATCCTTACCCATCTGCCTGCCCAAATATCAGCCCTCAGGCACCAGAGGCTGCACCCAGACTGCCTCTGCTCTGAGCTGCTGCACTCAGTCCCTGCTGAAAGAGGGTGAACATCGTGTGCCAGAGGCTGGAGAAGGGTTTGCCTCCTTGCATCCTTTCGATCAACTTTTCTTTGTCTCTTCAGTGTGCTGGTTGTTTCTGGCTCCAAGGGTGATAATGACAGAATTGTGGCAACAGCTGTGGTTCTGGAGTGCTAACTCAGGTGCCATGGGGTCTTAAAGCTCTAAGGTGCATGAATTTATTTATTATTTATTGTATTTATTATTTCTTGTAACTTATATAATTCCTGAACCATGTGACCTCTAGAAGCCATCATCTAGAATTCTCCAGATCACTTATAGAATTAATGCAATAAATCAAACAATTTTCTTCCTTCCTTCCTTCCTTCCTTCCTTCCTTCCTTCCTTCCTTCCTTCCTTCCTTCCTTCCTGCCTTCCTGCCTTCC
>VZUI01058515.1:0-13007 GCA_013401135.1 Cettia cetti
AATAAAATAAAATAAAATAAAATAAAATAAAATAAAATAAAATAAAATAAAATAAAATAAAATAAAATAAAATAAAAATTGTGTGGGGTGTGCTGGTCCCTCTCTCCTCCTCGATGAAGTTGTGTGAGCTGTGCCTTTTCCTGATCCAAATCATTCCCACCGCAGGAATAAATCTCATCCAGCTGCCACGCTCACCACAGAGGCCTCAGCAGCTCCCTGCAGGCTCTGCTCTCCCAAAGCTCCACAGCTTCTCCTCCCATCGGATCCCGGCTCCTCAGGAGGGACCACCCAGCAGCTCCTGGATGGAGCCGGGATTAAACGTTCGGGAGAAGGATTTTGTGTTGGGATCAGATGTTTGTTAATTTTTATCCATGCCACAGCCTCACAGGCTGTCAGTTCTGCCAACAAAGGGAAAATGGCTCATCCCGTGTGCTCCTGGATGTCACCAGGGATGGGCTGGGGCCTCTGGAGGAGATTGGAATTCATGGCTGGAATGACAGCGACCAAAAGCCAAACCAGCTCCACCTGATCTCTCCTGTCCTTGAGGGGAGCAACAGCTCCTAAAACAACAGCACTGAAAATCCACTGGATTTTTCAAGAGATCCATGATTAGATTGAATTCCAGGGGCGAGGTTAACCCTGTTTGATATAAAATGGGATAAATCCTGGTCCCTCCTCCCTAAAAATCCACTGGATTTTTAGTGGTGTAGTTGTAGGGGTTTTGGGAATTCCATTCCAGGATTTGGGAAGAGTGAGGCTCCTCCTCCACGCCAGGAGCTCAGGCTGATCCAGAGAATTCCGGTCTTCCCCTTAAAACAACTCAGCAGAAATTCTGGAGTGGAAAAATCCAATATTCCAACTTCTCCTCCTGCCGGGACAGGAACAGACTCGGCAAGGAGTGGGTTTGGCCTCTGTGGGGTCTCTGTGGCCACCTGCCCAGGGAGAGCAGCCCGGGGGGCACCAACCCCCCTGGGCACAGTTTCACAGCTGGGAGAGGGCCTGGAGGGGATCCTGAGACAGCCCAACCTGGGACCTCCCATCCCATTCCCTGGGGGTTTCTTTCCTTCTGTTAGAGCTGGGATCAAACTCTCAGGAGAAGGATTTTGTGTTGGGACTCAGGGTTTGTTAATTTTTATCCGTGTCACAGTCTCACAGGCTGTGAGTTTTGCTAACAAAGTGAAAAATGGCTCTGTCTCCAACCCTTTCCAAGGCCTTTTAAGCACAAATTGTCCAATTATGAAATGACACCTAAATTATTTTACTTTTAACCCAATCACCAACCCCCTTGGGCCCAGTTTGAGAGCTGGGAGAGGGCCTGGAGGGGATCCTGAGACAGCCCAACCTGGGACCTCCCATCCCATTCCCTGGGGGTTTCTTTCCTTCTGTTAGAGCTGGGATCAAACTCTCAGGAGAAGGATTTTGTGTTGGGCCTCAGGGTTTGTAGGAATTGTAATTCTGGATTTTTAGTGGTGTAGTTGTAGGGTTTTGGGAATTGTCGGTCTTTAGGCAGGAGGGACCAGGATTTATCCCGTTTTATATCAAACAGGGTTGACCTCACCCCTGGAATTCAATCTCATCAGGGATCTCTTGAATTCCAGCAGAATTCCAGGGATCACTTCTGTTGTCCACACAAAGGCAGCAGGAGTTAAAATAAGATGTCCAGAGGTCATTTAAATATCCACATGGGCCTGGAAAATGTGGAATTTCTGTGTCCTTTTCTATCTGGGGCTGGAGGATAAAGAGAAGAGGAGAGAGGGTGGAGAGGTTAATTAAAGAAGGGGATTTAATTGGAGATTCAGGAGGGTTTCCAGCGAGGTTGGTAAAACTCTGGGATGGATTTCACAGAGAAATTGGGGTCGTCCCATTCCCAATTTCCATCCCAGTGTCCCAGGCCAGGCTGGATGGGGCTTGGCTCACCCTGGGACAGTGGGAGGTGTCCCTGCCATGGCAGGGGTGGCACTGGATGGGATTTCAGATCTTTTCCAACCCAAACCATTCCAGGTTTCTTTCTTGTTTTTTTTTGTGGTTTTTTTTTGTTTGTTTGTTTTGGTTTGGTTTTTTTGTTGTTTTTTTTTTTTTTTGCAGCCTTCCAGAACCTGAAGGGAGCTACACGAAAGATGGAGAGGGACTTTTTCCAAGAAGCTGGAATGCCAGAATGAGGGGGAACAGATCCACAGATCCAAACCGAAAACCAGCAGGGATGGATGGGAGATTGGGAAGCAATTCCTGGTTGGGAGCGTGGGGAGGGGCTGGACTGGAATTCCCAGAGAAGCTGGAGCTGCCCCTGGATCCCTGGGAGTGCCCAAGGCCAGGCTGGATGGAATTCTGACCAAGCTGGGATAGTGGGAGCTGTCCCTGCCCGTGGATTTTCCCTCACTCCCAACGCACATCCTTGGGATGGGAACTGTGGGAACTGGGAATTCAATTCCAACCCCACTGGGATTCCCATGGAATTTCTGCCCTGTCCCAGCTCGGGCTCTCTCTGTCCTGCCATGAGCTGGATGTGCCCTCCAGGATTCCAGGAAAAGCCCAGGAAGGATTTTTCCAGGTGCCTTGCCGTCCCAGCTGTGTCTGTACCCTCACCTCCACCCCAGGCTCTTCCCCCTGAAGGGGAATAAATCCAGGAATGAACCAAATTCCCAGCCTGGAGACCCTCTGGGATGGGTGGAACCTGCTCCAGAGGCTCCCTGCAGCTCGGGGAGCGGAGCCCTGGGAATTCCAAAGGCTGGGATGAAGCCGGGATGGGACTGGAAAGGGATTGCAGGAGCTCCAGGCTGCAGCTCCCCAACCTCGTTAATTGTGTCGCTCATTAAGGGCTGGGGACATTAAATTATCTCTCCACTCTGGGAAGAAAACAAACAAAGGAATTCCATGGGGCCTTTCAGTCTGGATTCCCGAAATGTGTGTCCCATCTGGAGCTGGGAACGTGTGGGGATGAATCCCAGGAGAGCTCCAGGGCATTCCCAAAGGAATCCCACAAACCCAACCCCTTGCAGAGGCCCTGCCACCCCAAACTGGAGATCTGAGAGGCAGCCGGGTTTGGATCCACGGAGGGATATTCCTGGGAATGCTGGAGTGCCCTTTCCATCCCAAAAATACCATCTGGGAGCAGGAAAAACAGGGAAAAGGGAGGGAAATCCCACTCTGGAGCAGGGAATGTCAGCACTCCCACGGATCAGCACTCCCACGCATGAGAGCACTTCCAGCTGGCTGCCCTCGCTCCTTCCTTAAATATTCCAGGAGCCAGGCAGTGGAATTGCAGGATTCCCAGGGATTGGGTGAGGGACTTGGGGAGAGGGAAGAGTGCAAGGCAGGGCTTTGGAAAGGGAAGGACAAAGGAAGGAATTACTGAGGAGTCAATTACAGAAAACTGCTGAGGAAAAGCATTGGGAGGAGTCATTCCAAAATTTGGGATCCCCAGCACCACAGCTTCGTTGCCAGGCAAGCTGGAAAAGGGATTTATGGAAAAGAAGGAGGGGTCCTGGTGGGAATGGAGAGGATTATGGATCAGCACCGTGCAGTTTTTTGAGGAAAACCATGGGAATTCTGGAGGGAGCCCCTGAAGGGATGCCAGGATGGCTGGAGGCCGGAGCAGTGGATATTGCAGGGATCTGGAATTCCTGATATTTACCTGATGATCCAGAGGTTTCCTGGGACAAACCAGGGCTGGGATTTCTTCCAGAGGACCCAGGGAAGGAGGGAAATAGGATTTGGGTGTAAAAAAACTCCTGAACTGGCCAGAACAGCAGCAGAGCCAAGGAATTCTGATCCACTTCCCACCAAATCTAGGAAGAGGGAAGAGAAAAAAGCTCAAATTCCACCCCCCTGGCAGTTCCTTCCTTTCCTTCCTTTGTGCTGCTGGGAAGAGGCTCTGGAAGTCTCCAGCTTCCCTGGATTCTGGGAGTTTAGTGCTGGAGTTGTAGGGTTTTGGGAATTGCAATTCTGGGTTTTTAATGGTATGGTGTAGGGTTTTGGGGAATTGGAATTCCGGATTTTCAGTGGTGAGATTGTAGGGTTTTTAGGAATTTCATTTCTGGATTTTCAGTGGTGTGGTTGTAGGGGTTTTGGGAATTGGAATTCTGGATTTTCAGTGGTGTCATTGTAGGGTTTTGGGAATTGCAATTCTGGATTTTTAGTGGTGTAGTTGTAGGGTTTTGGGAATTGGAATTCTGGATTTTCAGTGGTGTGGTTATAGGGGATTTGGAAATTGGAATTCTGGATTTTTAGTGGTGGAGTTGTAGTGTTTTGGGGAATTGGAATTCTGGATTTTCAGTGGTGAGATTGTAGGGTTTGTGGGAATTTCATTTCTGGATTTTCAGTGGTGTGATTGTAGAGTTTTGGGAATTGCAATTCTGGATTTTCAGTGGTGTAGTTATAGGGGATTTGGGAATTGGAATTCTGGATTTTCAGTGGTGTGGTTATAGGGGTTTTGGGAATTGGAATTCTGAATTTTCAGTGGTGTAGTTATAGGGGATTTGGGAATTACAATTCTGGGCTTTCAGTGGTGTAGTTGTCGTGTTTTGGGGAATTGGAATTCTGGATTTTTAGTGGTATAGTTGTAGGGTTTTCGGGAATTGGAATTCTGGGGTTTTAGTGGCGTAGTTGTAGGGTTTTGGGAATTGGAATTCTGGATTTTCAGTGGTGTGATTGTAGGGTTTGTGGGAATTGTGGGCCTTTCTGCTTTGGAATTTTTAGGTTGGCTGTCAGGAGGAGGTTCTTCCCCCAGAGGCACTGACCAGGCTCCCCAGGGAATTGGAGAATTCCCAAGGGGGAACCCCGAGCTCCAGGAGGGTTTGGACAATACTCCCAGGCACAGGTGGGATTGCTGGGAACAGGGGTGGGATGATCCTTGTGTGTCCTTCCAGCTCAGGACATTCCCTGATTTTCTGCTCAGGGTTCCAACCCTCCCTTCCCAAATCCTGGGTGGAATTCCTCCAGCTCTTCCCTGTCCCTTTCCCCCAACCAACGCTCCCTAAAAACTGAGCTGCTCCTTTTCCAGCCTGGATATTCTCCTAAAAAATTCCACAAAACCAAACCGGGGGCGGGGCTGTGACCTCATTCCCTTCATTCCGGAGCCGTTTGCTCCCAAAAAAACAACGTTTGTTTGTTTGTTTGTTTGTTTGTTTGTTTGTTTGTTTGTTTGTTTGTTTGTTGGAATATTCAGAGGGAATTTTCAGCCTGTTTTCTTTTCCAGAGGGGTGGGAATTCCAAAAGCCTCCACAGAGCCTCCTTTAAAACCAGCCCAGGAATTCCCTCTCACCTTCCCGCTCCCAGACAGGACAGAAACAGGGAAAGAAATAAATCCATGGATCCAAACAAACCCCGTTGTTATTCTGGTGTAAAATCCCGGGATCCGTGAAATTCCTGGCCCAAGGCTCTGACAGATCCAGGGATTTTCCTCTTGGTGCATAAAAAAGGGGATTAAAGGGAATGGGGCTTTGTTTTCCAACCTGTGAAATGTGGAATTGTGTTTCCTGTCAGGTAAAAGAAGGTGCAGCTGCAATTGTGAAATGTGTGGAAACAGACCACAAGACAGTTATTAAAAAAAAAAAAAAAAGTTTTAATAAACAAACAAACACACAAAAAAGGAAGCGTTAAAAAAAGGCCTTTGGATGAATATTTTGCTTGCTTATAAGTGAATAATGTGAGCCTTAAAGTTTTCAAAATATAGGTTTTAAGTTTCCTTTAACATGTAGGATAGAATAATGTGAAATTATTATTATTTGCTTCGAAAGTAAAATTATTGTAAGTTTTAAGCTGCTTTGTAACAAAGAGTTTTAAAGTATAGCTTTAGAATACATAAAAAGAGTTGTAATCACCTAAATAAAAGAAGGAAATGAGTTTATCCCAACTAAAATTGAAGATCCTGGAAAAGAAAAATGGGGAATCCTGAGAAGGGAGTCTGGATCTCAACCTCATGGATGTGTAATCCTGGAAAAGGAAGCTGGATTTCACCATCACTAATGTTTTGCTTCTGGAAAAGGGAAGCTGGACGTCACCATCCCTAATTTACAGCCTTAAGGAGTAGAAATTAAACCAACAGGAACTGATCACAATGGGGTGTAGAAATCGGATTTCACAAATAAAAACTAGAAGGAAACCATTAAAAAAAACTGCTGAGAAATGTTTATGAAGATGCTCAATAAATGCCCACAAATTTTTTTTTTTAGTCGATGTGCAGTTGGAGGGGAGACCCTCGCTGTGCCCAGCGCTGCTCTGCTCACACTTCATCATTCGAAATAACAAATCAATAAATTGCTGATTGATTCCTTGGCTGAGTCAAGCTCTTCATTCTTAACAAACCCAAACGATTCCATGAGTTTGCCCACTCCCAGTCCTTTTATCTGGGAATGATGCAGGAGTGGACTCAGAGTGTGGGGGAGGAGAAATCCTATGAAAAAAAACCTGGATGGGAGGAACCCAGCTCAACCCACAGCTGGGAATTGTGGCCTCAAGCTCTGGCCCTGCTTTTCCCAGGAGAATGATTCCTTTGGGATCTGCTCCAGCACGGGGATCTTTGATTCCTGAGCTTCTCCCTCTCCAAATCCATCCCTTGGCAGGGAGCCACAGCAGCCCCTGTGGAGCATTGGGAGACATCCCAACCTGGGAACTGGGAATGGGCTCAGGGAGGGGATTCCTGCCTGGAAAAAGGGAATTACAGAAGGTGAGGCTGATCAGGGGAGGGACGTGGCAGTGGGAGCATCCTGGGATCACCTGGATCACTCCAACTGTGTGGAGAGGCTTGGGAAGGACTGGGAAAAACCCCTCAGTGTAATTCCCCACTCAGGGATTATTCCCTCTGCTCAGGTCCTGGCAGGAGCAGATTCCAGCACGGAACCATTCCATGGTTTTAGGGTTAAATCAATCCAGGGACAGTTTTAGACTGAGCTCCTTGGGCTGCACATCTTTCCCTCTGTTTAAATCTCCTTTCTCCTGACCAGGATCCCAACCCTCCACTCCATCCATGGAAAACTTCCCGTTTCCATCCTGCTCCTGCTCCACACAGGCACCAAACTCCAGGAATTCAGAGACAACCTCGGGGGCTCCAGGAGAACAAAGAAATTCGGGAAGCTGAGGTGTCTGTCATCCCCAAGGATTACCCAGGAGATTAATTAGAGGAAAAACACCGGGAATGTCTCCTGGGAAGCATTAAGGGATGGCTGAAGGGAAGCCTGGTACTGGGACACTGCTTTAGGGAAATCAATCCCAAAGGACCTCACACTCCCTGGATGCTTAGGAATAGAAGGAATATTCATTATTTCCAGTTTGTTTGTGGTGCAAGGGGAAAAATGAAACGAAACCTAAACTCCAGGAAAATGGCGGCGTTTCATCCCTGCAGCAATTCCCTCATTTTTAATTGGTTTAAGAACAGTTCCTGGGGATTGCCCGGAGCATCTGGAGCAGGAATCACCTCATCACCGCAGAGCTGGGTTGTCTGTTTGCCATTAATCCTGGAGTTTGTGTTTTCCCGGGAAGGGTGGGGATAGGAATGCCGTGCTTCCCAGCCCTGCTCACCTCCCACATTCCCCACACTTCCCAAGGCGGCCAAATCCCTCCACCAGGTGCCTCTTCCCATTTTCCAGACCCTCAGCAGGGAAAGAATCCCCTCAGACCCCCCTAGTGCCCACCCAGGTGGTGCCGTGTGCTCCCAGGGAGATCCTGGGTGTGCCCTCATTCCAGCAGATTCCAGGAGCTGCCTCATTCCTTCCCAGGGCTGGAATTCCAGTGCCTGGAGCCTCCCTGGGTTCAACACAGGAGGAAAGACGAGAAAATCCACTGAGCTCCATGGGCTGGGATCCCGCTTTGCCCCTGGAGCAGTGGGATGAGGGGGAGCGGTGGAGGCCAGGGGAGGAGCTGGGAATTGTCCACTCTCCCTTTCCCACAGGGAATTCCGCTCATCCCGGACAGGATCATAACGGAGGGCGCTGGGTGTTGGTGAGATCCTCTCCCCTGCTGGCTCTGGATCCATCCCACCCATCCCACAGCCCCTGGAGCGGGGCCAGGGATCCCTCAGGAGAGCAGAGGGGTCACCCGGCGGCCGGGAGAACATTCCGAGGGCAGCGGCTGCTCCGGAAGCGCTGGATCAGGGAATGGTTGGGAAAGCTCTCCAAGATCGTGGACTGCAGCCCCAGGGCCACCACTGTCCCCTGTCCCCAGGTGCCACATCCACAGGGATTTAAATCCCTCCAGGGATGGGGCTCTGCCAGTGCCCTGGGAATGCTGCTCAGGGAAAGGAGGGGGAAACTGCGTGGAAAAGGATTTTTGTGGAGCACAAACTTTGGGATCTGACCGAGGGCAACACCCCATGGGTGCCAAACATCCTTCATTCCAGGGAATAAAGCTCCCCTCAGTCCAGGGGAGCACCTGGACATCCCTCATCCCTCTCCCAGGCATCTTCTCATGGAATTGTTTCCATTGGAAAGGAAACCTCAAAGATTATCCAATCCCACCCATTCCATGGGCAGGGACACCCCCCCACTGTCCCAGGGTGATCCAGCCTGGCCTTGGGCACTGCCAGGGATCCAGGGGCAGCCACAGCAAATCTGGGAATTCCATCCCAGCTCCTTCCCATTCTCCCAGCCAGGAATTCCTTCCCAAAATCCCATCCATCCCTGCCCTCTGGCTTTTTTTTTTTTTTTAATTGGTTGTATCATTCCATGATGATCCAGAAATACCTTCCATGATCCAGAAACACAGCCCAAAAATACATTCCATGATCCAGAAATACATTCCATGATCCAGAAACACAGCCCAGGACAAGCTTTAATCAGCCAAATAATTTCTTTTATTTCACAAAATATCAGGTCAGCTTTCCTGAATGGAAGCATTTCCACCTCCACACAGATCCATGGAGTAAAAAATAACCCATGAAATAAAATTTAAAAAATCCCAAGGAATCTTATTTTTCCAATCAAAATTGGCTTTTGCTTCACCAAAAAAATAACTTCACAAGTGAAATCTCAGCTGTAAACCAGAAAAAAATGGGGAAAAGCAGAGAAAAAAAAGAGAGGGTCTGAGTGCGGAGCTGAAATATTCCGGCGTCTTTCCACAGAGGAATGTCTCATCCCGGCCCAGAGGAGCTCCAGCCAGGTCTGCTCCTCCCTCATCCATGTGGGATCAGAGCCGTGCCAGAGCTCCTGGGCTCCCAACATCTGCTCCAGCTGCGTCAAGGAGCTGCCCAGACTCTTCCTTCCGGAAGCCAATCCTGCCTTTTCCCGGCTCCCAGCCCTGCCAGCTGCCAGGCAGATGCTCCTCATCCCAGGAAAGTTGGGAGAGCTCACTGGAATTCGTGAAGATGATTGGAATGTTGTGAAGATCCCCAGAGGGAGGACAGGTGAGGTCTCAACTCGCTGGAGCTGTCCTAGGGAATGGTTTGTCCAGGGAAGAGGTTCCAAATTCCCAGATCTTCCCTCTCAGGTGACACCATGGTTTTGGAGGATGCAACAACCGGGATGTGAATTTTGAATTTCCCTCAAGATCAAATCAGCCAAGGTCATTTAAAGGGAAAGAGGAGAGGTTTGGATGGGATTTTGGGAAGGGATTCCTGGCTGGGAGGGTGGGGAGGGGCTGGGATGGAATTCCCAGAGCAGCTGTGGCTGCCCCTGGATCCCTGGCAGTGCCCAAGGCCAGGCTGGACAGGGCTGGGAGCAACCCAGAATAGTGGAAGTGAGAAAATCCTAGCCCAGAACTGGAGCACATCAGGATCATCCTAGAACGGATCCAGATCCCAAAGTCTCCAGGTCAGGTGGTGATGGATCATCCCAGGGTGGATCCCAATCCCAAAGTCTCCAGGTCAGGTGGTGATGGATCATCCCAGGGTGGATCCCAATCCCAAAGTCTCCACGTCAGGTGGTAATGGATCATCCCAGGGTGGATCCAGATCCCAAAGTCTCCAGGTCAGGTGGGGATGGATCATCCCAGGATGGATTCCAATCCAAATGCCTCCAGGTGATTCCCACAGAAACAAGCAGGAAATCACGGAATCAGGGATTTATCAATTTTGGATGAGATCATCACTGATTAAATTTCTCTCAAAGCTTTCCAGAGGGTCTGGAAACATCCAGAACATCCGGCTTGTCCCTCTCCAGCTTTAACAAGGATAGATCTCCCATTTTCCATGATCCACAGGCCCGGCAGCACTCTGGAAAACCCTCCCCGTGCTGGGCCTGCTCTGTGGTGCAGACATTCCATCCCAAATCCCGCTCCAGCATCCCGGGATCCCTGTCAGCAGCCCGGGGTTGTCCCTCCCCCTCACTCATCACCCCCAGCCCTGCCAGCCCCGCAGCTCCAGGCTCGGAGCACATCTTGTATCCACATTTTTGCTTGGAATGGGGGCACGAAGCTCACACCCAGCCCAGATGTGCCTCCAGAGATCAAAACCCGCTGGCAGGAGCAGGGAGCAGGAGCAGATTCCAGCAGGAACTCCGTGGCCTGGGCCTGTGAGCAGATCCAAATTCCAGGCCTAAATTTAGGATTGGGATGGAAGCAGCCCCAAGATCAAACACACGGGGTCCAGAGCTGCCTTTTCCCCCCGTTCCAGCAATTCCTGGTGCTTGGCAAAGGCGGCTGGTCAGCTCATCCCGAATTCTGGGCCTCAAAATCCAGGGATGGGGAGGAGTGGGAGCCACAGGCACATCCCAGGGATGCAGGGATTGGGATGGAGCTTCCAGCCCTGTCCCATTGGCTTCTCCACCTCTTCCTTTGCCCTCTCCCAAATCCAAGCAGGAAAAACCCACCAAGAGTCACAAACACTGCTGGCAACTCTTGGAAAAGCTCCAGTGGGAATGTTTCAAGTTCCTTTTCCACTTGAGGTTTTTGTGGGGTTTTGGGGGGCATTTTTGGTTTATTTTGGGGGGGTTTTGTTGTTGTTGTTTCGGTTTTGTATTTCCTTTGGTTTCAGAAGATCCCACCTGGATTTTTTTGGGTCATCCCATTTTTTGCCAGAGGTTTCAGACAAGACTTTGAGCCCTTTTTTTTTTTTAATTCCAGGTACCTAAAAACGCAAATTTTCGGAATTTAGAAGATTCCAGCTGAAATTTTTAAATTCTCTTGTGGGTGGTTGGATAAAGGAAATCCTTTGCACAGTTAAGGTCTGAAAGAAGAGGGTTTGGATGGGGGGGAAGGAGCTCCTGATGGGAATCCCAGGAATGTCAGCCCCTTCCACGGTCAGGAGAGGCGTTCCAGTGGGATGAGTCCCCTCAGTGGGGTCTGATCCAAGCAGGGATAATCCTGGAATGACACCAGGCAGCTCAGGGAGGAGGAGAAGACTGGAGATTGTCCCAAAGAATCTCCTCTGATCTTGTCGTGCTGATCCATGGAGGATCCCAAAAAACAAAAAAAACCACAAAAAAGCAAACCCCAAACAAACAACAAAAAACAAAACCCTCCAAAACCCCCAAAACAAAGCAAACTAAACCAAAAAACCAAACCCAAAACAAAGAAACAACAACAAAAAAAAAAAAAAACCAAACCCTCAAACAAACCAAACCCAAAACCCAAACCTAAAAAAACAGAGAAACAACAAAAAAACCCAAAACCCCCAAAACAAAACAAACCCAAAACAAACAAATAAACAATTAAGCCCCAAACCCCAAAACAAACAAACAACAACCAGCCCAAAACAAAACCTAAAAAAACCCAAACCAAACAAACAACAAACACCCCCAAAACCCAAAAAACAAAAAAAGCCAAAATACCAAACCCAAACCAAATAAACAACAACCATCCCCTAAAACCCCCAAAACAAAACAAAAACAAAAAAAACCCCAAGGAAAATAAAAATGAAAAAGGAAAAAGAAAAAAGGAAAAGGAAAAAGAAAAAAGGGAAAAGGAAAAGAAAAAGAAAAAAGAAACAGAAAAAAGAAAAAAGCAAAAAGCAAAAAGCAAAAAGCAAAAAGCAAAAAGAAAAAAGCAAAAAGCAAAAAGAAAAAAGCAAAAAGCAAAAAGAAAAAAGAAAAAAGAAAAAAGAAAAAAGAAAAAAAAAGAAAAAAGAAAAAAGAAAAAAGGGTAATGTCAGAGATTCCAGATAATTTAATTGAATGGGCTGATTTTAATCTGGTAAATTCCTTAATTTCCCCCTGGAAGGCATCCTGGAGATCATGGACGCACCACACATTGATCCAGTGCTCCTCTACCACAAAATTATGGAATTTTTTTTGACTTTTGACAAAATTAATGGAATTTTTTGGATGTGAGGTCCAACAGCCCTGATTCCCTGGGACAGGGAATTAAATCCTGAGGTGCCACAGGAACGACATTCCTGAATTATTTTGTGCTTTTTTCCTGCCCAGGAACAGGTCCCTCCTGGACACAAACCCAGGGATCACCAGCAGAGTTTAATTTGGGGGGGTTAAATTTTGGGAGATAAATTTTTGAGGGTTTTTTTTATTGCTTGGAGTTGATGCAGCAAGCCCTGATATGCAAATATCCTAAATTAATCCGTCAGGAGGGGATTAATTAATCCATCAGGAAGGGAATTCCAGAAAGGGAATGGAAGAAAATTAGCCTCTAAAAAGAAATTATCCTCGGACAGCTGAGGGGCTCCTTCCAGAGGAGGAAGGAAAAAAATCCCAATTTCTGTGGGGATATCCAGGGGTTTGCTCCAAGGTGAACCATGGGAAAGGGAAGCTGAGGAGGAGGAAAATTCCCTAAAAATCCTTTCTGGAATGTCCTGGACGAACAGGGGAGATTAAAGGTGGGAAGGGGGGAAAAAATTTGGGAAAAATCCTGTTTCCTGCCAGGATAAATCATGGAATGATCTGGGATAGAAAAGAGCTCTGAGAACATCCAGTCCAACATTTATTTTTCTTCTAATCCACAGCCACAAATCTGCTGAACTTCCAGGGAAGCAGCAGCAGGAATTCCAGGTTTGTATTCCCCAGACTTTAGGAAATAAAAATAAAAATAAAAATAAAAATAATAAAAAATTAGAATTAGAATTAGAATTAGAATTAGAATTAGAATTAGAATTAGAATTAGAATTAGAATTAGAATTAGAAATTAGTTTC
>VZUI01058516.1:0-15862 GCA_013401135.1 Cettia cetti
AGGGCAATCCACTTGCTCCATGTAGCACTGGTGGCATGGTGGGTGGAGGGAACCTTCCCTCTGAACATCCACCCTAGTACCGGTAGTCGGGGTGCCAGGAGGAGTTGTGCTTCTGTACCAATCACCTCCGAAGCGGCTTGGACTCCTTCATAGGCGGCCAAGATTTCCTTTTCCGTTGGAGTATAGTTATCTTCAGACCCTCTGTAGGCCCGACTCCAGAATCCCAGCGGTCTGCCTCGGGTCTCACCAGGCACCTTCTGCCAAAGGCTCCAGGACAGACCGTGGCTCCCGGCTGCAGAGTAGAGCACATTTTTTACCTCTGGTCCTGTCCTGACTGGGCCAAGGGCTACAGCATGAGCAATCTCCTGCTTGATCTGGGTGAAAGCTTGTTGCTGCTCAGGGCCCCAGTAAAAATTGCTCTTCTTACGGGTAACCAGGTAAAGGGGGCTCACAATCTGACTATACTCAGGAATATGCATCCTCCAGAAACCTATAGCACCTAAGAAGGCCTGTGTTTCTTTTTTGTCCAGGACAGAGAGTTTGCTTAACACCATAAACATGGACTCAATAACAAATGCTTTGCCATCACTTTAAAAAAGACTAGGATAAGTTTCATTCATTTGGGCCAAACTTCAAAGACAACAGACATCCACACCTGTATGCACACCAACCACAAGAGGGGATGTGTGCCTGCCCTGGGACAGTTCAGCTCCAAGCCCTACATTACAGTGTTTGTGCTTGAGGGTACTGAAGCACAGAGGGCAGTAGAACAGCAAGACACGGCTGCATTTGGAAGTACCAGCTCTATCATTGCTAATCAAACCACAAATCACCAGCTGCGATTTCTTTTCAGAGAGCACACCCCCCCCCCCCCCCCCAGTGCTAACCAGGTCTCAGGTGTGTCTGCTTGCATCCCACCTGCCACCCTCTCGATGGCTGGGCACCCAGCCAGTCCCTGGAGACGGTGGCTGAGCCCAGGGATTGCAGGAAAGCCCGCAACAAAGGGATTCGGCAGCAGATGGCAGCACACAGTCACGGGTGAGACTGAACTCAACGCCTGGTCGCGGGTGTCACCAGCCCAGCCAGGCTCGGAGGGCAGGACTGCCACACCTCTGTACGTGTCTAACACGTAAGGCTCAACACAAAGGCTGCAAGTTACAGGCGAAGGAATGTTACAGACATTCCTTCAGGGAATGTCTTTTCAGACTGCTTCCAGGCTTGAAAAGCCAGTCAACTAAGCAGGGCAGCTTCCTCTGCCTCAACACACAGGAGCTGCCATCATGTAATGCCTGGGAAAGAAAAGAGAGAACAGGTCGTTCATTGCAAGTTACCTGCCTGGCCTGCCCCAAATACAAGTGAGGCAAGAAGTCCACAGCAGGATCCCAGCAGTGACTGGAAAACATAGCTCTGGTGAGGAGCCACTACACAGTCCAGCTGTTGCTGGCTGATGTGCCTGTGCTCAGCTTCAAACAATGTCTGTCCATCAGAGCCCCAGCTCTGGATGGGGACATACAGCTATAGATAATGGCAGGTGGCAAAATTAAGATGTCATCATGCAAAGTGCTTTCCCTGTTAGCATGGACAGAGCTATTTTCTTGGAAGAAAGAGACCAGTAACAGTCTCCACAGTGAGAGTCTATTGTTCACATAATATAATGAGCACTCATCAGACTACCCAGACCTGGAGGCATTACAATGTGTGTTAACCACTTGGGCCACAGTGCTCTGCTTACATCCATTAACAGCCCCATTGCTTTTCCTCCTAGAATCTTGTAGGTATATGCTTATTTAGCAGGACGAGTTCAGTTTCAGATCCTTTTACCTCATTATCAAAGCCCAGGAAGACTTTGGGGGTTTTGGTTTCCTGTTTGGTTTTTGTTTGATTTCCTCCAATGTACAGCCCTTCTTCTCCATTTCTTCAGGAGTCCAAGCACAGCACCAAGGCTTTGTGAAATCTGGCAGGTTTCTGGTGTCTGCAATCTATACTGTGTGGCTGTGCTAAGAACAGTTGATGCATGGTTCTGACACAAAGTCACAGAACACAGAATAGAATTAATGGAAGAAGAGGCATGGATATGCTCACATCCCACCTCAACTACAGCTCCCACAGAATTGACAACCATAAACCAGACAAAATTGGAATCTTCCCTTTGACATTTGTTTCCTGATTCTGTGTGCTACAGTCTATCTCCCAATAGGAAAAAAGGGGAAAACTTGCATAGGACTCACCAAGCTGTGCATTCTAGCAGGTTTTGCTGTGAGGAAAGGCATGGGGCCTGGGAAGATCTCCACACAGGACTAAGCTCTCCCTCATGTACTGTTTCCCAGTCTTCTCTGCTTCTTTATGGACAAACAGGAGTATATCCCAGCACTTCCCTTAGGTGAACTTCATCTGAAAATTCTCCTGCTCTGGAGCAAGACCCTTTTAGGCTTTTCAATTCTTTCTGCTGCAAGTAGCTACTGAAAAGTCTGAGAAGTTCCACCATAGCTTATGGGTAAAATGTCCTCTCTACCAGGACCTATACAACATACCCATCTTATTTACCAAAATAGGGTAAAAGCTTTGGTCCTAGAGCTGAAAAAATGTCTTTCATTCCCCCCCAGCCACTACAGGTACTAGAATGTTTGACAATTCAAATAGCTGACTTGCAAGGTTAAGACTTCTTACCTTTACCCAGGCCACAAGACTTGTACTTTCAACACAGCCATATACACAGCTTTGCTGTCTGGCAGAGGAACATGGAGCAAGCATGCTGTGCAAGATGGCTGCAAGCAGGCTTGATAGAACAGTGTCAGTGTCCTGAACATATTCTTCACCTCCTGGGGGATTGGCTGGACTCAGGTCCAGCTTAAGTAATACAGGTGTTTAGCTTTGAGAAACCTCAGCAACGTTGGACTTACCATAGCTAAGGGTCTCACCCTTGGTCCCTGCCTGAGCTAGTGTAGCCATGCCAGGCCATGTCCCTGTCTGGCCACGTGCCCTGCTATCTAAATCCTCATCCTGACCTGCTCTGATCTTTGTGCTTAGGTACTTTAGGACTGCTCCTCTGCTGGTGAGGCCATTGCCCCTGCCTGCCCTGTTGTGACTCATCTTTCTGCTTCCTCTCTCTTTCCAGGCAGCCTGTCCTTGCTGCTCCTAACAAAGGGCCCACTTGGTTCACCTTGCCCCTCTCTCTAGAGAGAGTGTTTCCCATCTACCAGCATGGAAGGAATAATTTCTGAAAATATCTGCAGGCTGTAGAAGCCTTTAATATCTGAGATGCTAAATATCAGGGCAACCAGATTTTCTCACTTGCTCGTTTTATCCACACTCCTACCAAGTCCTGCAGGAACCTATACTCAGGCCTGCTTCTATGTTGTTGATTCATGTTTGGTATTGTGTGAGGTCTTTATCCCATTTGGGAAGCCATGTCATTTTTGTGTCCTCCTTCTACACCTCCCTCTTTGCCCAGGCAAAGCCTGAACCCATCACTCCTGAAGTTGCTCTTGTCCAGTCTGCAGGCCGCAACAGATATGCAGAAGGATAAGTAGGCTGTGAGGATCTTGCTGGAGACATGAAGACCTTCAACCTAGAGGCTTCCAAAGCAAAAACAATTTGACAACTCAGAAGACTCATGATATTCTTTTCCCCAGTATTACTTGTTTAATTACCATTTGCACCAGTACATCTTATGCTTTATATACATATATCTTTAATTTTTGCTTCTTCAGCTTTTCAAATACATAATATATTATCTCCAGAATACTAAGACAATACAGAAGAGGCTCCTATTTAGTTGTTAATTGGTGCCATGAACTTCCTTGGTTGGGGAATTGATACATAGTTGAAATGACAGGACCTCACAAGGATGTGAGCAAACAAAAAGAAGACAAAGAAAACAAAATGCCAACCCAGCAGAGTCCGTGATGTTGCTTGCAGACTACAGCCACCCACAAGTTCAGGAGGCAGGGAGTTGAGGTACAGTGAGACTGCAGGAGTGACTATGAAGGCAGGGGAGGGCTGGCAGGGGGAAACACCAAGAGAGCCAGGGAATCAGGGTTAAATGACTACTTAAGATACATCCAAGAGCAATCTGGTCCCCACTTCCACAAGTGGAACTGCAGCAGCTTTAGAGCTATTTCAAGAATGTTGCTCCCCAGAGGGATGATCTAAGTGGAACTGTCTCCAAAATGCCCTCACTGTAGCCAGACAAAAATGACAAAAGACCTTTGCCAATACAAGGTGAATACATCTTAACTACTCTTAAAAACCTCACCAGAAAGTTTTTGCCCAAAGGGAAACATTTCCTTGTGAAGGTGTGCTAGAGACACAAAAGTGTTGCTGTGTTGAGTGTTCAAAACAGGAAGAAGCCTTCCAGCAAAGCACCAAAGCCCTAGTGTTCCAGTAACTGGGCACAGCTGTCCAAGAGTCACTGAGACCACATTCCCAGATAGTGTTCTGGCTTCTGCACCAGCATGAAGGGTAGCAATCCAGCATTGTGAGGTTTCCAGCCCGCCCTGTGAGTTCACCCAGAGTAATCAACAGATGCTGAAGATGTAGTGTCCCACAATGAAGGGCCTCAGGAAACTCTCCCAAAGAAAAAAGGAGAAAGTCATGGCTTTTTACCTCTTTCTAACTCCCTTAACCACACAGGAAATAGAGGGGGCTTGGACACATTAAAAATAATAATAAAAAAATCTAAGTTCCAATAACCAGCTCACATCCCTGAAAGTTGGAGTCAGAAGAAAAGTCATAATAAAGAACACAGGTGAGAGAATTTTGCTCCCACAGATCTCAGGATTGAGCATACTATACGTTTCTTGCTCAAATGAGTGAGTTGAAAAGGAGGAGATTGTCCCTTCATCACAGAATAATCTATTGTCCCACCATAATTCTTACTGTAGATATGCAATACTTGTAACACAGTGCCAAGTCAAAACACAAGGCCAGGGCTCAGGATAGTGATGCAGGAACATGAAATGCTGAGTGGTGGTAATCACCTGGTTGTCATCTAGTGCAAGTAACTACCAAATTGTAAAAACAGGGTGGTTTTTTTTCTGAAAGCTATTTCCAGTTAAAACAGCTCAGTGACAGTGAGGCCTTTGCCTGGGGAGAAAGGAGTTAAAATGAAAGAAGTTCCTCCAGTGAACCTGCAAACCAAATCAAGAGCCTGGAGATGGGGTGCTCACCTGGAACTACAGCGCAACGGCAGCAGGCCTACTCAAGGACTTGCAGGACTCCTCCCACAGGAGCATGAGGACATGCAGCACTATCAAGAATTGCACCAAAGACAGAGGAGTAGGGTGTGCATGGGGAGGGTCACTCCTCACCACGGAAGTCATTAATCCAAGAGGATTTTGTGTTGAGACAAGATCTATATCCTTAGAGGTTCCATTTAGCAGGTGTAGCCAAATGCAGCTGTCCTCAGCACTGCAAGCTGTAGGGGCTGCAGTCACTACTGAAAGCAGCCACAAAAAGCAGCAGCCTAGCCAGAGAAAATTTGAAGGACAAGGAACCCAGAGGTACCTACCCAGCCTCCTCCTGTACCCACTTTCTTCAAGATTCCTGCTTTCCCTGTAAGGAAAGACAGGGAAAAAGAGCCAGGATGTACCATGTAATGGCCAAGTGGATGGAGGAGATCAGGCTACCTCTTTCCTCCTTGCCCATCTTGGGAGGAGTCAGTATGTTCTCTTTAGCTTCAGTGGGATCAAAAATAGTAAGTTTAAGTGAAGGTCTAAAAATGAAGGATTGTCCCAATTTGATTGAAGACTAGAGAGGTTTGTACCCCCTCTGATCCCATTTGGTGCCTCTAGGTCATCAGTTTGGCCCATTCCACTGCTTTGACCATTCAGAACTGGACCCAGTTGGACTGCTGAGGAGCCTGATTTGGAACAGCACTGAAACAAAAAAAGGAAAATCAAATGAGCAGATCCAGTAGGACTCCTAACTTCTGGTTCTTCCCACACCCTTCAGGACACTACCCTTCTTGTGCTCCATTCATCACAGTTTACCTGGATGCAGTGCTGAAGTCTCCCCAGAGGTCTGTGGTAGCTGATACTGGTGCCTTGGATGCAGCTGCAGGAGCATCTAAGTCTAAAAGAATATCTAAGGCAGAAGAGAGAAAATAATACATCAGCTTATCCAAAAAACTACAAGCATTTTAGCTGTCACCCTAAACAAACTCCTGGATGCAGGGACAGAAGATCTTTGAAGGGACTCCAGCTTTCCCTGCAGAAGTCAGACCGTTTGAGGGCTTTGTTATAACAGCATCTCCTTTTACTGAATGTGCACACTGCCAGCTGACACTGCAAGGGTTCATTGTCTTCAGGAACTATTCAGTCTTCACTCAGCACACCACCTGACACATTTGTCACTTATTACCTCTCCCAGCAGACACAAGGCTCAGACTCAACCCAAGCTCAGCAACCGTAACAGCTGCCAAACAGGCACCACCTTAACAGTACAAACCACACACTGTGACCACATAAACTCAGAAGCTTGTGGCTTCTTCTCACTCAAACCTGCGAGCAGCACTGTTGAAGTCTCTGCCTTCACAAAGGCATCATCAGCTCTCCAGACACCTCTGCATGGCCACACTTTTAGCACAGTATTCAAAAGACTACAGCAACCTCAGGATGATTTAAGTTGGAAGGGACCTTCAAAGATCATCTCATATAATCCCACTGCCATGCTATGAGCAGGGACATCTTGCACTAAATCAGGTTACTCAAAGCCCCGACCTATCTGTCTTGAACACTTCCAGTGATGGGGTATCCACTGCTTCTCTGGGCAACCTGTTCCAGGGTTTCACCACCCTCATGGTGGTGAAAATTCCTTCTTTATGTCCAATCTAAACCTATGCTCTTTCAGTTTAACCCTTTACCCTTTGCCCTGGTAAAAAGTCTTTCTCTGTCTTTCTTACAAGCTCTCTTTACATAGTGAAATATCTCCCCAGAGCCTTGTCCTCTCCAGGCTAAACAACCCAACCCTCTCAGTCGGTCTTCACAGGAGAGGTGTTCCAGCCTTCTGGAACCATTCCCATGACCCTCCTCTGGACTCAGTAGAACAGGTCCAGATCTTGCACTGGAGACGCCTGAGGTACCAAAGAGACCCAAACCCTTGGGACACACCATGTCTCAGAGGGCACTGCTGGCACTAGGTTGAACAAAGGTTTGCTGAAGCAGCACCTGCCAGTGTCTTACAAACTACTGGCTCAGTGCTAAGATTTACCTGCGCTGCTGGCATTACTGGATTTCTGCACAGGTGGTGGTGTGACGTGGTTGGC
This sequence comes from Cettia cetti, assembly GCA_013401135.1. Taxonomy (NCBI): domain Eukaryota; kingdom Metazoa; phylum Chordata; class Aves; order Passeriformes; family Sylviidae; genus Cettia; species Cettia cetti. Next base: position 7,265 of record VZUI01058516.1, read on the forward strand.
AATGGCTGTGGAAGAAGGGGGAGGTATAGGAGGGGCTGCAATTTTGCCTCCTGGCGGGGGTGGCAGCAGGCTCAGGCCCCCTGATCCAGACACACGGGGCTTGGCTGCTCCTCCTTTCTTTGATGTCATGTTCTGTATTAAATAAAAAAAAAAAAAAAAAAGTGTAAAGAAGAGTCTCCATTGGCACATCCAGAGAAGGAAGGAGGGTAAACTGGTCTGCTTACCCCAATGTTTAGTTTGATGGTCTGCCCTTCCTTAAACCCTAAGTCTAATTTGGGACGGGTGTCAGCTTCCTGGGACTCCTTGGAGATTTCAGTCTCCTGCTTCACCCACCTAAATAGAAGAGAGGAAAATGTGAGACCCTGTGGCAAAAAGGAACAGTGTTTTAGGAAAATGTGTGGTTTCTCTCTTCATCCCACCAAACTACCTTGCCTTGTCAAACCAGCTACCTCCCTACTCCTGGTGTCACACAGCACAAAGCTGGGAACACCACAAACCTAAGAGGCTGTTCAACATTGCACCTGGAGCATCACAGGACCTAAGCTTAAGATTTACAGATCTGACCCTGCAGGGGCTCTTGCACCACAGCTGGCAGCACACACAAGTATCCTTTGCCAGAGCAGAGCTTCAGGGCCACCCCAAGGAAACCTGTGCTACATGAACATGCACCACCACCCACCATGTTCTACAGGCCAGAGGAGAAATAGCATTTCAGAAAAGCAAAACTCACTTGAAGTGATCCTGCAAAGAGACGTTGAAGTCAAAAGCATCACCCCGATCTGTGAAGCCAATGCCTATAAAAGCACTTCGTCCTAGCAAGGAGACAGGAGGAGTCACTGGAGATGTCCTGCAACTGGGCCACAAATCCCTCTGCTTGTCCTAAACTACGCTGTGCTACCTCCCTCTGACACACCTGCAGCTGGATGCCAACAGCTCACAGCAATTCATTGTCCCTAGCCTTCAGGACGCACCCTTCTTCCCACAGATTGTGCTTGGAAACCAAATGTTCTTTCCCAGCCCAGCCCCTGGACCTGTGCAATGTAGAGAACCTACAGTTTACCTTGCCCTCACATCCCTCCAGGCACACCACCTGGCCTTTTCAGCATTCCCAACACCATTTTCATCCTCCTGGCACACTCCCAGCTCCACCTGGGTCTCTTCCACCCCTAGCACTTGGCATGTACACTGGCCCCCAACTCACCAGTCCCATCCTGAATTCGAATGACAAAGTAGCGGCTGGAATCTGCCACAGTCTCCACTGCAATGCCAGGGTATTGATCTATAGGGGCCTGGGCAAAAAGTTCTCCTGCAGACAAAGAATCAGGTGTTAAGAAGAGTGACCCCTTCCTAGAGGTGGCCAGGGCTGCACAGCTCTGGGCAGGCTTAGAAACACAGGCTCATGGGCAGCAATCACAGTTGCAGCCTTGCCAAGGCACAGCTTTGCCCTTACCTGAAACCTTATCCTCCAGTTTTATGTAAGCAGTTTTGCCTTTGGAGGTGACACGAAGCCGCCCTGTCCAGTCTGGATGGTCCAGTTTCCAGTCAGATGCCCTGAAAGGAAGAGGAGCTGATCACCCACCAGAGTAAACCTCTCCAATTCCAGCCAGCCACCTCAGCAGAGGTATCTACTCCCAAACCCTCAGCCCCTGCAGCTGCCTCATTCCACTTCCCTCCACAATAAGACCTGGGGTCTCAGCTCCTCTCTTGTTCCTGCCAATTGACACACGACTCTGACTGGCATCTCTGGGCAAAGGAAAAGAGACAGTCCAGAGAACATCAACTCCTCACCTCTATAAGCTTGTAAAAGAGGGGAGACAGAAACCCAAAAACTCACATGAACAGGAAATCCACAAAAATGGTTTGTGAGCATTGCAAAGACCCCCAAAATTAATTAGTAACACGCTGAAAAGATACTCCATTATTCTACCCTATTCTTGTAAAATAACATTGAGTACTTCTGAGCCTAGAGACTTACACCAGGCAAAATACACATGTAAACATTCTGACTGCCCATCACTCTCCTTGCCACAGATTCTTGTGGGGGAAAAAAAAAGGAAAGAGAACAAACCTAAAGCATCACACAATATTCTGAGTTGGAAGGGACCACTCAATCCAGTTCCTGCCCCTGCACAGGACACCCCTAAAATGACAACATGTGCCTGAGAGCATTGTCCAAATGCTTCCTGAACTCTGGCAGGCTTAGTGCGGTAAAATCTACAGGATTTTATAACTGGAAACAAACATCCCTGGCCAGGCACAACATCCGCCTACAGTCTATCAGGTTCAGGGAGTACACAAACCCGCACATCTTACAAAGTCACTCTCTGCTGCTTTTGGCTGACCAGAGAAGGCATTTCTAACTGCTGGTCCTGCAGCCTCTTCTTAAAAATCACCCCGAATTCCTCCTGCTTTCCTCCCCGCCACTGCGAGAGCCACCAGGCCAAATCCAACGTGCCGTTATAGCATATCAGCGTCACATCCCAGGGAACCCTTAAACCGGGAGCAGACGTCAGCTCTGCCTGGAAGAGCCCACTGCGCCCTCACCTCCTGCCCCCGATTAACAGAGCAGCCCCTGCTCCACCACAGCACGGAGCGGAGGCTCCTCTAATTTCAGGCGCTGACCACCTGCCCGCGAGAGGCAACTCCAGCCGCCGGCTCCTCCACAGCCCGGCTGGAGGAGGCTCAGCGGATGGCCAACCTGCCCGCCACCAAAGGACCCGGCTTTGCCGCGGGCCGAGGCCGGGACACGGCACGGCACAGCCCGGCCGCCGGCTGCCCTGCGGGCAGGGGCTGAGGCAGAACGGGCCGCGTCGGGGCGATCGCGGGCGCCGCACGCTCCCTCACCTGTACCCGCGGTTGGAGGTGCGCGGCGGGATGCGGTAGACGTTGACATCGGGCTTCACGCAGAGAACGGACTCGTACTCCAGCTCGGCCGCCGCCATGTCGACCCCGAAGCCCGGCGAGGAGCGATCGGCGGGAGCCTAGTGACCAACGGCGCTGCCCACCGCCATCTTTGATGAGGGCAGACACCGCCTGGGGGCGCCGGCGCGGCCGGGCCGGACACGAGCCACGTCGCAGAAGCGGATGGAGCCATCTTGGATGCTGGCAGCGGGGGCGGGAGGGCGCCATCTTGGAACCGCCCCTGACACAGCAGCGGCTGCCGGCGCCATCTTGGCGCCTGGCAGGACGGGCGGCGGGGCTGGCGCAGCCATCTTTGTTTAGGGCGCCATCCCCGTGCCGGGCAGCGGGAATGCCGGGCAGCGGGAATGCCGGGCAGCGGGAATGCCGGGAGAAGCGCAGTGGTTGTGCCGCCACGCGGTATCGACCTGCTCCTCTGCATGCCCCGAGTGCTGCTCCCCTGCCGCCCTGGGGCAGACCTGGGGGCTTAAGTGTCAGTGTTCGTTCTGTGGTGCGGGGATTAGCAAGCTAAAAAAGAAACGCGCTACAAAGCACGGCAGGTTTTGCTGCTGGATGTGATGGAAATGCCAGCTATGCAAAGCTTAGTTTCAGGAGTGGGTCTTCCCCCAAAATGTGGACAAAGTAAGGGTGTAGATACTAGTTTATTTATCAATAGTGATAAGGCTGGTAGCATTTAAACCACTCTTTTAATGGTGGCTTCTCAGTGGAGACTGGTGTTGAAGTTTAGTCCTGTGCATCATCCTGCGACTGAGTCTCAAAAAGTACCAATGTTTACTCTGAAAAGTGGAAGAAAAAGTATAAGAAAAGTTTAAAAATTACATAGAGCCATGTCTGAGCATTCCATGTGAAGCATTGGAACAGGCTGCCTACGGGGGTGGTGGAGTCACCATCCCTGGAGGTGTTGAGGCACAAATAATCAAAATAATCATTGAAACATCAGTAAGTTTGAGGATTTGGGTTTGTTGTTGGAGGGGGGGAGGGGGGTTTCTTTGGTAGTTTGGTTGGGGTTTGGTTGTTTTGTCCGTTTGCTCGTTTATCGAGTAGGGGATAGCATTAGATAATGCAGACAGAGCCATTCTCAGCCATGGCTGTCTAGTCATTATTCTCTGTATTTTTTCTTGTTCTATACTTTTTAAGATCAAGGGCCAGTACAGCATTCAGAATTCAAGAAGAAACTTATATTTACATTTTGGACAGAGTTGCTTGTTGACCTAATTTTTCATTAGAACTTCCTGCAGTGACTGCTGTTTTTTCATTGAGCACTAATAACTTACCGGGAGTACACCCCTCCATGTGCGTAGTTATTGTTGCTTTTCCATGTTCAATGATTCACAATTAGCAGTATTAAATTTCACCTCCCTCTTTACAGTGCTGTCATTCAGCGTGCCACAGTCCTCCTACAGTTCCTCTAGAAGGAGAGCATCTCGGATGAGGGAGTGGCAAAGGGCCAACTATTATAAGGCATGTGAGGAAAGACTCACAAGCAGCACCAGAACACTAGGAATACATCCTCCATTCAATTCCATTGAGACTTAACCAGTAGAGAACATAACATTCTTCTGCTTGGTTCAAACAAGCATCTCTGGACCAAAAAATTACAAAGCACTGCCAAAAAATCACTGGAGTTTAAATATTTATTATTTTTATCTTTTTTAATTTTTTTTTTTTTTTTTTTTTAAGGATTCAGCAGAAAGGCTGAAATCTTGAAATAGAAGATATTTAACCTGGAGGACAGAACTGGTTGAGAGCCTTCCTGCAAAGTAGGGCTTGATTGGCAGGTCCCAGGGTGGTGGCCCAGCTATGTGTCCCTCAGCCAAGAGGAGCCCATAGGAGTAAGGTCCTATCAGCATTGCCTGTCTGGGCTGGAGGAGTCCCCCTGGCAGGATGGTAGCTGAGAATAAGATGAAGCTACAGGAATTTTCCTGGCAGGCTGCTGACAGCCTGTCTATCTTTGTGGGTACAGCTCAGCCCTAGCCTGTCTTCCTTATTCTGTTTTTGTGTTGGAGGCAGCATCTGTGTCTTTCACAGACACTCTCAGGAGCAGAAGTCTGCTCTGTCATGGTTCATTTTTCAGACCAAAACCAAAATACTGAGGCTGATTCTTGTATGTCTGGGCTTTGTCATTTCTGCTAGCAGTCTTGATTTCCCAAATTTTGTGGGGCGAGGGGGAACCCCCTAGTTAAACATTAGAAATGCCTTGCCCTGGAAGTCTTCCTTTTGTATTGTCTTGCCACCTTTTGTGCAAATCAGCATTTCAGCTAGCCCCTTCTAACTTTTTGTCAGTCACGTTCCTTTTTTTAAAAAAATAGACTTTTAATACTCTGAAAAGTAAAAGGCAGATTAAAATCCTTTCATTGTGATCAGTCATGGTTTGCTGAGTACAGTGTTCTGTGTTGCTGAAGTAAACAGTCTCAAGCTGGGACAGAAGCTGATCTGGATTGGTAAGAATCCTACAAATGGGATTAGCTAGGTGAACGTGCTGACCTGGTAAGACATGGAAGTGGCTACAACACAATAACACAGCAGACATTTCCCAGTGACATGGCAGGGTTTGGACTTCCAGCAAAGGTCATACTGTGTCAAGACAGTGTCAACAGGCAAGATGTCATTCATTTGCCTTACAGAATATAGTAACTTATATGTCTGTGATTATAATTCCTGTGCTTTCTATTAATACTTTATTTAGAGCACTATTTTATTTTGACAGTTTTGAGAAACTTCCTGTGGTTTGACCCTTTATTTTATGAGCAGATGATATCTAAATCTTGAAATGATATTCAAATGAGTCATTTTATCAGGGTGAAGGAACACACTTGGCACACACATGCGCATGCAGGAAAAAAAAATGCAGTTCCTAAAATGTCATGTGAAAGTTTTTTCAGTCACTCCAGAGACAGGATTGACGGTACGTGCTCCAACACACTGAAATAACTGCTTCGCTCAGGTAGGTATCATAAGCTGGAGAATTTTGCTTTCCTCATCTACTTGCCATTTATTATTTTTCACTCCTGAAAACCTCTCTTCCCTCCTCCAGTTCCCCCTTCCATTTTCAAACCACATTGCAGCCCTTTAGCACTTTGGAAAACATCATGTGGGCAGTATCTTCTAATTGATTCATCCCTCAGTTTACTTTGGAGTAGGACTTGCATTACTATTTTACAGCATACCTTGTTTCCCTGTCTTTTTCCTACCATTTTCTGTAGCTATATGGGAGGCAGCAGGGTTCAACTCTTACTGCACTGTTGGCCAGTTGTCCCTCTAAAAGTTGCTTCTGCATGGATCAGCAAGACACAGGAAATGGAACAAACCTGGGAGAATTTTAAATTAAGCATCCAGCTTTAAACCTTCCAGTAACTTCTTTCATATCTTTCCTTGCAGGTCACTCTCACTTACAAGTCTCCTAGCAGATAGTACCAAAAATTGATAAATCACAATGTTTGTTACAATTGTTTATCTCATTTTCTTTTTCGTGAAGCAGTTCGAACACTTATTCATTGCTCCACTTTCAGACTGCATGTTATGCAACAATGAGATTGATGATTGGAAATTTTTTTTAAGTAGTATTTCTATTTAGTCCTGCATACAACAGTCTCAGAATGGTGTTTAAGTACTGGCATAATAGACATTAAAAGAGGGTCAGTTGTCTTATTTATGTCTTCTCAGTTGCTTCTGCAGGCTGTATTCAGCTCTTCCCCGTTCAGTTTCCTTGCATTTTGGTAACATTTTTTGAGACCTTCCAGTAACATAACTGCCTTCATCAATTCAGCAAGTTAACAGGAATTTTATAGACCATTCTATTAATGCCTAAAGGATGAAGATCAGGAGGTTTTTTTCTCAATTCTATCTTGGCTTTGCTGGTTTTCTTTTCCTTTCTAAATTTACTAAGTCCAAGAATAATTGAGCAATAAACATTGTTCCTCTACTAGTCATAGTTTTAAAATATCACTTAAGTGTACTGTAGGTCAGCTTCATTGTCTTGCAGTAAGACACCACATATCTAAAATGGCTCAAGAACATTAATCTGTATTTACATTTTTATTTCTACAAGTAAATACCTGCCTGTTGTTCTTTAACATTCATTTCTTGTCTTTCATAGAATCACAAACCATTATTGTCTTGCCTTTTTCCTGGTCAAGATAAGCTTTCCAAGGAACCAGCAGACAGCTCAGAACACATGCAAAGGAAAAGGAAGTGGTCACTGGCACTTCCCTAAAATATCCCTTAGCTGACAAAGTTGATGTCCTGTCTATTCTATTTGTAATGTTCAGAAAGTGAAGCACAGTTATTTCAGAAAGACAGGCATTGCTTCCTTAACTTAAATGTACTTCACCAGTTATGCCAGAAGAAATCACTGATTTTAAAGGAAACAGGAACTAAAAATGCTGGTTTGCTGTTCTGAAGCAGGAACTCAATCAGGAAACACACCTGGGGACAGCATGGCCATGTGAATAGAGATCTCCACTTTGGAGACTAAGAAGAACCAGATGGAGATCAAAGGGTGATAGAGGTAGAACATAACTGTAAGAGCTCCCTGTTTGAATAGCAGGCTAACGTAACTTAGCCACTATGAGAATGATGAAGGTGTACAATGGGAACACTAGTAGCAAATTTGTCCAGGCCAACACCTTTTGGACCCTGACAGCTCTGTACTGTCACCTGACTCAGGGATGCCTCAGTAAAGATTAAGAGAGGAGTTTGGGGAGATCACAGAATCATTAGGTTGGAAGAGACCTTCAAGACTGAGTCCAACCCATCCCCTAACACCTCAACTAGACCATGGCACCAAGTGCCACATCCAGTCTTTTTAAAAACACATCCAGGGATGGTGAATCCACCATCTCCCTGGGCAGATCATTCCAGTATTTTATCACTCTTTCCGTAAGAAACATTTTCCTAACATCCAACCTTGACCTTGGGACAGCTTAAGACTGTGTCCTGTCATTCTGTCAGTTGCCGCCTGGAGAAAGAGACCAACCCCCACCTGGTTACAACCATCTTTCAGGATGTTGTAGAGAGTGATAAGGTCACCTCTGAGCCTCCTTTTCTCCAGGCTAAACACCCCCAGCTCCCTCAGTCCTTCCTCACAGGGTTTGTGCTCCCAGCCCCTCTCCAGCCTCACTGCCTCCTCTGGATGTGCTCAAGCGTCTCAAGGTCCTTCCAACTGAGGGGCCAAGCTGGACACAGCACTCAAGGTGTGCCCTCACCAGTGCCCAGTACAGGGGAGGAATGACCTCCCTGCTCCTGCTGGGAGGATCACAGCATTCCTGATCCAGGCCAGGATGCCCTTGGCCCTCTTGGCCACCTCGACATACCAGGGCACACAGCTGGCTCATGTTCAGCTGCTGTCACCAGTGCCCCCAGGCTCCTTTATGCCTGGGCACTGTCCAGCCACACCATCCCCAGCCTATGGCATTGCAGGGGGTTGTTGTGGCCAAAATGCAGGACTTGGCACTTGGACTAATTAAACTGCATCTTATCAGACTCTGCCCATCCATCCAACTATTCCAGGTCTCTCTGCAGAGCCCTCCTACCTTCCAACAGATTGACACAGGCTCCCAGCTTAGTGTCATCTGCAAACTTACTGATGAAAGACTCAATACCCTCATCCATGTCGTCAATAAAAATATTGAACAGAGCTGGCCCAGCACAGATCCCTGAGGGACAGCACTGGTGCCTGGC
>VZUI01058518.1:0-44120 GCA_013401135.1 Cettia cetti
ACGGCTGCCCGCAGCACCGGGCCCGCCGAGCCCCCCGCGGCCACCGCCTGCGCACCGGAGGCAGGTGAGGCCCGAGCGCGGGGACCGGGGCGGGGGGAGCGGGGGCACGGCCGGAGTCGCTTCCCCCGCGCCGGAGCCGCTGCGGGACCGGCGGGACGGGCTGCGAGGACCGGGTACGGGCGAGCCTCGGTGTGGCGGGGCTCCCTCCGCATTGCCGGGTCAGACCCGCCGGGACTCAGTGCCGAGCGGGCGGCGGGTCAGAATTTGCCCGTTTGTATGGAGTTCCTTCCCCCCTGAAACACCGAACATCCCGGTGCCGGTAACGGCAAGGTAAGGAGGAATTCGGCGCGTGGGGAGGGAGAGCGGGGGAACCTCCCGCTATCTCGGGTGCTCGGCCGCTGCCTGCTCCGGTTTGGGGGTGACCGGACCCTCCGTCCATCACGGTTTGAGTGTGGTCGGGACACTCCCGCTGTCCTGTTTGGGGGTGACTGGGACCCTCCCGCCATCCCGGTTTGGGGTTTGGGGCTGCCGATACCCGGGTGTGTTGCAGCTGAGGCAGGAGATAAGCGGACCTCCAACGGCTCCGTTGGTGCTGGGACACCGGCGCTGTCCCGGGACAGCGGGTGGCACGCGGGCGCTCACAAACGGGGGCTTCAGCCCCCCAGACACTCCCGCGGGAGGTGCTGCCCTGTCCCACCGCTGTCACCACCCCCGCGGGGTGTGGGGACACCCCCCATCGCTCCCAAGGCCACCGGGTGGTCCCGGCAGGGGAGCCCAGTCCCACCTCAGGGTTGGATCAGGGCGGGGAGAGGCCGGGCTGTGCGAAGGGTTCCTGTCACACCTTTGGGCACAGCGGAGGAGTGGAAATTATTCCACAGTGTGGGAATGCCGCAGGTCAGTGAACTGGGTGACACTTTGCATCCTGCCCCGCAATTCCGGGTCGGGATCTGCCCCGCTCCAGGGCACTACTGGGGAGCTGAGGAATGGGGCAGCCAAAGGACACAATGCCGGCTGTAAATACCTGAGAGATAAACACCGGGGAAGGGCTGCTGAGACAAGGCATGGCATTGGCAGAGTCCTGCGAACACCGCAGCGCAGAGGAGGTTCTGCCATCGGGACAGTGGGGTCAGAAGGGCTGATTTTGGGTCAGATGGCGTCAGAAGGGTTTAATCTTTTCCTGCCCGGAAGGCAGGGCTAAGGAGGCAGCTGGGATGAAGGGGAGGGAAACACCTTTGGGTGCATCAGTGCCTCCCCTCAGCAGCCACGTTTGCCCCTCCTCGGCAGGAATCGGCAGAGCCCTGAGCACCGGCTACTGCCGCCTGTGCCACGGCAAGTTCTCCTCGCGGAGCCTGCGCAATGCCTTCGGGAAGGTGCCCGTGCTGGGGGAGAACTCGGAGAAGCAGCGGCGCGTGGACCAGGTGTTCTTCACCGACTTCCAGAGGCTGGTGGGCGTGGCGGTGCGGCAGGACCCCGCGCTGCCACAGTTCGTCTGCAAGAAATGCCATGCCCAGTTCTACAAGTGCCGCAGCGTCCTCCGCACCTTCATCCAGAGGGTGAATGCCTCGCCCACGGGCCACGCCAAGTCCAAAGGAAAGTACGTGGCCTTCCTTGCCTCCCGGGAGCAGCGCCGCGCCGTGTTGCCGCGTCTGTGCCGCGCGGTGCCTCCGCCGCCCCCAAATCCCACTGTGCCGCTCTGGTTTTTGCAGGAGCAGCGGGGTCCAGGCGCAGCCGGGTATGGAAGGAGGTGCCTCCTGCCTGGGTGAGTGCCCGCTCCCCTTTTCCTCCTGCCACATCACCAGCAGAGGGCTGCGGTTGAGGGGTGGTGGGAAACAAGTTCATGCAGGGGGGTTGTGGAGTCCTTTGGCACAGCTGGTTATGGTTCTCCTTCCTGGCCTCCCAGGAGAGTCTTCACCTGCCTGAGCTGGGCTGAACAGGCAGAGGATCACCTGGGCAGGGCAGAGCAGGCAGAGCAGATTTGGTTGGCAGTGCCAGGCCTGTCCCAGCTGCTGTTGGATGCTGGGGATGATTGGAAATACCCTTTCAGCTGTGAATAATGGAGGGAGGTGGTGGAGCCACCGTCTCTGCAGGTGTTTAAGGAAAGACTGGATGTGACACTCAGTGCTCTGGTCTGGCTGACAGGATGGTGTTTGGTTGTGGGTTGGACTCAGTGATCCCAGAGGTCGTTTCCAGCCTCAATGGTTCTGTGATCCTGGCAGGCACTGGCACTGCCCCTCTCCAGCCCTTTGGGGCGGCTCCCACCGGTTTTCTGGGACAACCCTGGGGGATCAGATCCACATCCCCGTCCCCTCCGTGCCCGGGCCTGACCGTGCTGCCTCTCCCCTGTGCAGTTGACCTGATCACGTCCAGCCCGCAGTGCCTGCACAGCCTGGTGACGTGGACGCACGCGCACGCCGGCGGCTGCGCCTCGGTGCCCGGGCTGCGGAGCGTGCTCTCCTCCGAGTACTGCGGCATCATCCGCGCCGTCTGGGGCTGCGGCGACGGCCACGACTACGTCATGGACACGGACTCGGACTGCAGCTCCGCGCTGCTCGACAACGCCCTGGCCGTCAAGCGGGAGCGGAGCAAGGGCGCGGCGCAGCAGCGCCTGACCGACAACGGCGCCGCGGCCGACGATCCCGAGGCTGTTCCTGCTCCCAAAGCCCAGCGTGCCCCAGTAAGGACAGCTCCTTGCCAGCAGCCCGCCAGCAAAGGGACCGCGGCGGTGCCGCTGAGTGTGGAGGATGAGCCGCCGCAGGACAGGGATCCCTCTCCCTCGCAGCTGGACAGCGCGGACTCTGTCCAGGAACGGGCCCTGCCGCAGCCCGTCTCCCCCCTGAGCACTGCCACAGGTAAGGGATTCGCTTCCTGATCTTCCCTCCCAGCCTCAGGGGATAGACAGGGAGCTGGAGAGGTGGCCCAGGAAGCCACAAGGGTCTGGGCCCTCTCCTTGGAGATGGCTGTTCCTCAAGGAGGCACAGATTCTTCTGGGAAGTGCTCGGAGATTGGCCTCTGAGGGAGGAGGATGCTGAGCCGTGCACAAGGAACGGAGGAACACAGGGTCGTGCTCCTGGCCCTGTTTGCTGTTTCCCCTCTAACAGAGGGGAGACCCTGCTGCTAGGCTCTTCCTGGGATGTGGAATGGTCACTGGTTCCTCAGCACCATGTTTGCCAGATGTTTCTTTCGGCTCAGCCGAAATTCAGCTGATGCTGAATCCTGGGAGGCCCTTCTGTCCCCAAAGGAAAAACTGCTGAGTGGATTTGGGCTGGGTGCACTGCCTCAAACACCATTTCCAGAATGGAATTTAACACCCATTTTGAGTTCCAGAAGTGGGGCTGTGTTTAACTCCGGCACCCACAGGAGATGTCTGCTGCTGGACACAAGAGTGGCGGCTGGGACTTGTCTGGGGACAATCTTTGAGTTACAGGTGTCACAGGGGAACCAAAATCTGCTCCTGGGAGCTGCAGGGTCAGGGTTGAGCACAGGCAGAGCTGTTTCTGGGCAGAGGGGACAATTTTGTTTAAACAATCAGATTGCCATGGAGGACACATTGCTCACGGTGTGACCACGCGAGTGCACCCAGAGCCGCCGTGGGCCTGCTGCTTTTCCTTGTAACCCACCGTGTTCTCCTTCATTCCCTAGGACAGTTGAGTGGGAAGCAGGTTCTGTCTGCAACGTCGGATGAGCGGGTAAAAGACGAGTTCAGTGACCTTTCTGAGGGGTGAGAGAAGAGTGGGTTTAAAATAGCCTAAATGTCTTCTTTGCCAGTGGGAACTCCCCGGCCCGGAGAGCTCTTTCTCCACCAGCGCCGGGGGCTCGGAGTGGTGGCTCTGGGCTCTCCCACCTCTGCTCTGGGGGGTTTGCACACACGTGTGCTCCGTGTTCGTGGGCTGCTTCCAGCGATCCTGGCCTAGTTTTGTCCCTTTTGTGCTGGGGAAGGAGCCGTGCCGGGAGCTGCTGCTCCAGCCCCTCAGCCTCCGGGCAGTTCCCCGTGCGGCTGGGGCTGGGACAGCCGTGGGAGCGGGAATGCAGGCACGGGGTGGCACGAGCAGAAACCACCCTGTTCCCATGAACTGGGAAATGGGAGCGGGAGGGACCCAGCAGCTCCACAGTGCTGTGAGCGAGGATTTGGCTCAGTCCTGCACAGGTGTTTGGGATGGGGCTGTAAATACACGGATCCAGGCGTTCCGAGTCTAAAGGGCCAAGTGCAGAGGGACTCCAGTGTCAGCTGGGCCTGTCAGCTGTCACATTAAAGGGCCGCAAGAATTTATTGCCTGTTTCCTGTCTTCAGCAGTTAATTGCTTCTTGTATGGCTTAAAGCCTAAAAGGAGGAAAAAGAAAAATCCAAATATGGCTGCTACATTTGAGGGAATAGAGAGTGACCTGCAGCTTCATTAACCTGCGCCAGACAACTATGTGACATTCTTGCTCCACAAAATTCCTTTTCCCAGTAGAGGAAGCAGCAGCCACATCCCTCACCCATGAATAGATCCTTTCAGTAACAGCCCTTTTTTTTTGTTCTCCTGACAGTGGTTTGATTATTCTTGCAGAGATTTAGCCCTAAAATGACCTGATTTGGGTCTTTGCTGTGCTCACCAGCGCTGTGTCTGCTCGGGGGGAGGACGGGGGGAGAACACGTGGAGCTGTGCCGTGCCGTGGGGGAGATGGACGTGCTGGGAGTGGGGAGCTGCTGGTGCCGAGGGCCAGCCCGAGGTCACCTTGGTAAGGGGCAGCTTCTCTCTCTCAGGGACTTCTTGAGCGACGATGAAAGCGAGAAGAGAAACGTGCAATCTTCAGATGACTCCTTTGAGCCTTACCCCGAGAAGAAGTAAGGGGCTCTCGGGGTGGGTGGGGGGCTGGTGCCCGCCCCCATGGGCCCAATGTGTCTTTCCTTATGGCTCTGTTCCCTACACATTCCTGCCTGGGGGTCACAGAGATGTCCCCAAGCTCCCCACTGGGTTAAATTGGCCGGGCCCTCATCCCCAGCCTGGCACAGCCACAGCCCAGCTCGTGTTCCTGGGGCTGTGTCTGCTCCTGCTCTGCCAGGTCACAGTCAGGTGTAACGGCTGGGGACACTTTGGTGGATCTAAACTCAAGATCAAATCTTAAACCACTGTCCTGGTTCTTTCTTGAAGGGTTTCTGGCAAGAAAAATGACAGTAAAGAAGCAAAGAAGGCGGAAGAGCCCAAAATAAGGAAGAAGCCAGGGCCTAAGCCAGGCTGGAAAAAAAAAATCAAATGTGAACGGTAAGGAGGGTCTGTCAGGGCTGGGCTGGGCCGCAGCCCCACGCCCACAACCCCTCACACACCTCTGCTTGCAGGGAGGAGCTGCCCACCATCTACAAGTGTCCTTACCAGGGCTGCACCGCTGTCTACAGAGGGGCTGATGGCATGAAGGTGAGCTCAGGCTCTGTTCCTCTCCCACACCCGTGGCTCCCAGAACCCTGGAGCCACTTCCATGTGAGCAGAGCATCCCTGATAGATTTAATTCCCCACCCTGTGCTGCAGGAGGCAGTGAGCCTCTAAAAGCACTGCTGGGAGTCCTGGCCTTTTCCAGTCTGCTCTGGCTCTCCCTGTTTCCCCTGTCCTGGAAGCCTGGCACTGGCTCACAGCAGCCCTTGGAACAGGCTCCACTGAGTCCAGCTAAAGCCCCTGCTGCCAGGGGTACATGGGGATGCAGATGCTGCTTTTGCCCGTGGTGGCCTCAGTGCTTGGGGATGCAGGTTGTTCCCTGTCAGCAGCTCTGTCCTTGCTTTGCAGAAACACATCAAGGAGCACCACGAGGAGGTGCGGGAGAGGCCCTGCCCTCACCCTGGCTGCAACAAGGTGTTCATGATCGACCGGTACCTGCAGCGGCACGTCAAGCTCATCCACACAGGTGTGTCCCACTGCTGGCAGGTCAGACACGCTCGTGGCACCCTGCTTGGAGGTGCTGAGGCTCTGGGGTGGGGGTGCAGGACTCCCTGTGTGCCTGTGAGCACGGAACCAGCTGCTGTGCAGGGGGCATGAGGCAGGGGAGGGGTTCAGACTCCTGCAGGGAGCGTGGGCAGCTGCATGCAGGGCACGTTCCAGGGGCTCTGCAGAATCCATGACTCCTGTTTCCCGTGGCAGAGGTACGGAATTATATCTGTGATGAGTGTGGGCAGACCTTCAAGCAACGCAAACACCTCTCGGTCCATCAGATGCGGCACTCAGGAGCGAAGCCCCTGCAGTAAGTGACTCCAACAGGGGTCAGAGGGATCAGTCACTGACCCTGGCTCAGTAATTCTGGGATACAAACCCTGCCTGGAGCTGGCAGCATCCTGGCTGGATCACTTTAAACAGAATGAATGAGGACAGGGTCACAGAGCAGCTCTGCTGTGAGGAAAGGCTCAGAGTGCTGGGTGTGTCCAGCCTGGAGGAGATTCCAGGGTGACCTTAGAGCCCCTTGCAGTGCCTAAAGGGGCTCCAGGAGAGCTGGGGGGGGACCTGGGACAAGGTCCTGGAGTAACAGGACAAGGGGGAATGGCTTCCTACTGCCAAAGGGCAGGGTTAAACGGGATATTGGAAAGACACTCTTTCCTGTGAGGATGATGAGGCCCTGGCACTGAGGTTGTGGACTCCCCATCCCTGGAAGTGTTCACAACCAAGCTGGATGGGGCTTGGAGCAACCTGGGATAGTGGAAGGTGTCCCTACCCTTGGCAGGGGGTGGGGTGGGATGTGTTTAAGGTCCCACCCAGCCCAAACCACCCCAGGATTGTGCGATTCAATGAAATGTCCGTTCCCAGCGCCTGCTGCAGCCCCAGCGCTCTCCCTGGCAGCCCCAGGCTGGTGCTGAGCCCCCTTTGCTCGGCAGGTGTGAGATCTGCGGGTTCCAGTGCCGCCAGCGCGCCTCCCTCAAGTACCACATGACCAAACACAAAGCCGAGGCCGAGCTGGAGTTCGCCTGCGACCAGTGCGGGAAGCGCTTCGAGAAGGCCCACAACCTCAACGTCCACATGTCCATGGTGCACCCTCTGACCCAGACTCAGGACAAAGCCAAGCCGCTGGAGCCAGAGCCCATCCTCCTCCTCACCCCTTCAGGGACTGCGGAAGGCCAGGCGGTGAAGCCAGAAGTGACTGCACAGCCCGAGCCCACCTGAGGGGCCGGGGCCCAGCCCTGTAGAAGCCGTCAGGCAGTGGAGATTTTTTAATCTACGTTTTAGTCTCCCAAAGAACTCGGTGGAATTAGCTTCAGCTTGCTCAGAAAAGGCTTGTTCTCATGCAGTGATTTCCATGCTCACGTCTGATTCAGCAGTGTTGTACTAAGAGTGTCTAATCCCAGGGGAAGGGACGTTGGCAGCACCCCTTCGTGTCCCCAGCCCCACACGCACGTCCTAGAAACCAAGTTGGCCACAACTGTCCCCTGCCTGCACAGAGGTGCCCCCAGGGGCTCGAGGGGGACAGAGGACAGTGGGACAACTTTAAGGAGACATTTTGTTTTGGAAAAGAAGAAAAACAAAAAACCAAGGTAACTATGGTTCCCAAAGCAAGTCTAAACTGAAAATTTGTAACCTACTTTTTATTGTAACAAGAGCTTCATGGTTATGCTTGTAATAAATTATTTACAAAGTAATTTGAAAAAAAAAATGGCCCAGATGAGAAAGGTGGCTCCTCCTGTCAGGTGTGATTGAGGTATTGGGCTGAGTCTATTCCTCAGAACAATTCCAGATCTTCCTCCAGCTCCATGTCCACTGCAGGCTGGGAGAAGTGCTGAAGGGTGGCTCCCAGCTCTGGGTCCAGTTCTTTACAGGTGCTCAGGAGCTGGGGAGAGGGCAGGGAGCCAGTTTAGATCTGCTCGTGCTTCCTCAAAGCCAGTTCCAGCAACACCGAGGCATTTTGCCGCTTTCTGAGCCAAGCACAGGCAGAGGAGGGGGAACTTCCACTCCTGCCTGAGTGGCTGTGCCTGACAATTCCCTGACACCGAGCGGGAGCGGCCACACGAGGGCAGGGTCTGATGCGCGGGGAAGGGAGGAGGATGTGGCCATGGCAGCGGCTGAGCAGCAGGTGTCCCCCTGCTCCAGGTGCTCAGGGAAGCGCGGAGCCGGGCACAGGGATGCGATCGGTGCCCGAGGGAGCCGCAGCAGCGCTCCCAGCTCACACACCGGCAGGAAGGGGAGAACACCTGCACGTACCGGCTGTATGTTCCCAAAGCTCGGGGCGGGGCAGTGTGGGATGGCTCCCAGCAGGAACCGCCGGGCTGCAGAGATCAGCTCCAAGGGATCCTGCACCACACGGGAGAGACACGGCCATGGAAGCAAAATGTCACCCTCAGAAACGAAGCAGGAGCCACCACCCCACACCCGAGGCTGTCACAGCTCAGAGGGCAGGGGGGTGTTCAGGGTTTGGGAGCAGCCCTGGCTGGGGATGAGAAACCTGCACGAGTCCCCTTTGTTCTGCACAGGAAGGTGGGAGCAAGAGGGATGCTGCAAATGCTGCTACAGGGGAAGAGCTAAAGAATAGGATTGGTTACAAGAGGTTTCAAGCTGGAGATGGGTAGATTTAGACTGGATATTAGGAAGATTTTTTTTCCTGTGTGAGGGTAGGAGAGGGCCTGGCACAGGCTGCCCAGAGCAGCTGTGGCTGTCCCATCCCTGCTGGTGTCCAAAGTCAGGTTGGACAGGGCTTGGAGCAAGGTGGGATAATGGGAGGTGTCCCTGCCCATGGCAGGGGGTGGAACAGGACAAGGTTTAAGGTCATCTCCAACCCAAACCATTCTGGGAGTCTATGACAGGAGGAAAAAAGAGTCCAGGCTTCGCTTACGTGCTCTGTGGGGTCTTGATCAGACTGTGGCAGGACTTCCCCTTCCACAAAGAGCTGGAGCAGCTGGATGTACATCTGGAGTGCCACGCTGAGGAAGGTCGGCTCCCGGCGGAGCAGCTCCCGCTGGAAGCAGGGGGTGAGGCTGGAGGGGTCACACAAGGGCTCTGTCAGCTCTGGGTGAGGGGACACACACAGGCACACACAGCTGCTGCTCTGCCCTGTCTCATTTGAGTCCCACTGCGTGCAGGGCCACCCAGGGAGAGAAGCTGGCTCCAGAACCTTGTGCTTGGAGCACAAGGCTGAAGGGACGCTTCCAGCAAAGTCCTTTAGCAAAAGACACAGGGCTCCTCAAACAACGTGGTGCCCCGACAAGGTGTTCTGTCCTGCACAGCTCAGGGAAGAGGCACCTGTGCTCACCTAGAGGCCAGCAGTGCTGTTACCCCCGTGCCAGCTGCTGTGGATGCCAACCATCCCCTCACCCCTGCCCAGCCCAGCAGGACGGTACCTGTAGAACGCCAGGGGCAGGAGCCGGGTGTGCCGCTGCGAGGCCGCGCTGCACAGGACACGGCACTTCCCAGGGGCTGCAAGGACAGGGAGAGGCACTGAGCACCTCCAGAGGGCCTCACGTCACCTTTCACACTTCTGGAGCTGCACAGGGGCTGCACAGTTTCCTTCCAGGCCACCATAAATACACGGGTGCTCGGGGTGGTGACCAGCAAGAGAAGCAAGCTGTCCCCTCAGGCTTTCTCTACCAGCAGGAACAAGACTGAGTTCAGTCATTCCTGATCATCAGTTGGCTCTGCCATACTCTGGGACAGGAGCAGGATGTTCTCAGCTTCCACACAAGTGTTTTTTGTGCTGCTCCCAAAGGCCCTTCTCACAGGGACACTCCAACCCAAGGGATGGGTCACCTGTCCTTCCACCCCTTGGGGACAGGACTCACCTCTCTCTGCCGAATGGAAGAGCAGTGACCAGGGTGTGCCCCTCTCTTCCAGGCACTGCAGGACCTCCAGGGCCCATTCCAGAGACGTCTGAAAATCCACTCCTTCCTGGTGTCAAAAGGAAAGGTCTCGTTTCTCTTGGGCTGTGGTTGCATCAAAGCAGAAAGAAACCCCCACAAGAGACCGCACATGAAGTGCTCTGCTAAAGGACCTCAGGAATTTATCCCAAGTCTTTCCCCTCACCTGGCAGCCTGGACTCCCCCAGGGGATTCCCCAGGGCACCTGAGCAAGGCAGTGTCACCCTCACAAAGCCAGGCCACCACAGGGCTCTGCTGAGAGAGGGGAAAGCTGTGTGGTGGAGTGGTTTGGGTTGGAAGGGACCTTAAAGATCATCCAGTTCCACCCGTTTCATGGGCAGGGACACCTTCCACTACACCACGTTGCTCCAAGCCCCATCCAACCTGAATTAACCAGGACACCACTGCACATCCTGCACTCACCCCAGCAGCTTCCATCCCCTCTAACCTTTTCAGTGACAACATGTCTTGGGATTATTGTGGAGTTTCGTTTTTCATTACTCATCTCACATGGATTAACCTCCCAGCTCTGTCTGCTCAAGATGTTTCTCTCCTCCCTGGCTCTTCCCCCAGACTCTCCCACAGGCAGACTGAGACCAAATGGTTATTTTTGCCTTGAATGTGCTCCCTGATCCCATCTGTGAGGTGACTCCCCAAATGGCTGCACTTCAAAGCTGAGGTGACAGCAAAGGGACAGAAACAAGCCTTCACAGGCAGCAGGACGCTCAGGGCAGGCAGCTGCTGGAAGCAGCCTGTCATCTTTGCTCCTTCACTAAATAACATTAAACCATTTGGAAACTAATGTTCCTCCTTCCTGGGCAGCTCTTCTCCCATGAAGTGCCACATTCCAGCCTGAGGAAAAACATCATCTGACAGATGTGAGATGCTACACAAAAGCTGAGTGAGATACGAGGTTCCTGCACTACCTGGGAGGTGTAAAGTCTGAGCAGGAAACTGAAAACAGTAAATCATCCAGGAGGAGAAATAAAAGTAGTGAAAGGGGAGATAACGTCAGTGAGAGGAAAGCACAGGTTTAATCTGATGGGAACAGAAGGGCTTTCAGCAGGCTTGTCTGGGGTGTTGCTGATCCCTTCCTCCTGGCAGAACAAGCTCCCAGCCTTCCCAGTGCTGCTACAAAGCATTTTTGGGCAGCAAACCAAGCTGATGAGACACATCCAGTGTCATGAGAATTCCCTGGGGGCTGAACTCACCTTTGGTGCTATTCTGGCTGAGATGAGATCCAGGAGAGAGAAGAACAGCAGAGCAACAAGGAGCTGCAAGGAAAAGAGGCTGCCTGTTAGTTGTGCCTGTGGTGGTGACTTGAAACTTGGCTTTTCCAGTCAGGGAATATAAACATTTATTTCACCAGGTACCTCCCCAGACTGGACCTGGGTGTTTCACCTGCTGGGACCCCGGGTACCACCAGCCCTCCCACGGGTCCCACTCCCCCTGGTACCCTCCAGGAATTTTGAGGTGGAAGCTGCAGCTATTCCCTGTGTGCCAAGTGCACTCAGTGACACCAGTTTCTGACTGGCAGCTTCTGGCTCCAGACAAGTACAAACAGTGGAGGAGTCAATCCCACAGGAAGAGGAGCTGCTGCCTGGAGCAATAAAACCTCCAGAGCAAACACGAGGCCCAGGTTCCTCTTCAGCTCTGTCACCTGTGAGCCTCTGGCACTGGGACACTCCCCATGCTGAGCCTTGACCCTGGCTCTTCCCTGGAAAATCAACAGCCAGAACTGGGCAGCAGCCCAGCTTCCTCCTCAGCAGAGCCCTCCAGAGAATTCCCCTTGCACTGAGGTGACAGGCAGAGCCATTTCCTGGACCAGGCATGGGAAAACCCTCAGGAAATCTGTCTCTGGGAATCCCAGCACAGCTTCCCAGACCCCTTAAAACGCCTGCACTGCTGTCTCACGAACTTCCTGCGTCTCCTTAACTCTCCAGCCAAGTTGCCAAAGCTAAAATCCACAAGGACTGCTGCTGTTGGAGGGAGAGGGAATCCTGGCACGCCACAGATGGAGCTCTCTGTCTCTGCAGGGCTCTCTCCAGCTTCAGTTTATAAAGCAGCTGTTGAACAGCCCTCCCAGACTTCACAGAGTCTGAGGTAAAAGTTTAAGCTTGGAACAACTTTGCCTTCAGGATAAGAATTTAGCAACAGGCAATTTACAGCCACCTTTTATCAACTATCCACCAGCAAGATTTCCCAGCAGGGATTACCAGGGATGCAGCACTATCTCAGGACAACTTCTCCCAGTTAAAGACCTCCTGTTCCTGGTTTTCAGGTGTAGGGAAGAGCAGGCACTTAAAATGCACCCAGCCTTGCCTGCTGTGAGTCAGAGCCCAGCCTCTGCAGTGCCTCTCTCCCGGGTCCCCGTGGTGACTGCTGCAGGATGGCACCGTGGAGGAAGGCAGCTCCGAGCCAGGGGGGGTCAGAGACAGGGAAAACTGCCCCTGAGCAAAGGAACCTGGGAAACAACAAACATGTCATGGGTTTGCAGGTAAAAAAGGGAGAAAAGTACTGCTGGAAATTAGGAGGAAATGGGGATTTGGACAAAGGTGCGAGTTCGTGACTGGGACAAAAAAATAAATCATTCTCTTCATTTTGTTTTCCCTGTGGTTGGGTGCTGCATGGAGACAGTTGTAAAAAAGCCAAAGTCTAGAAGCAGACAGAAGCATTCTCAAATCTCTTTTATCAGCAGTTGGACAGGCAGTAACTCTATACTACAGAAGCATGTGATTATCACCTGCCATAACCTGCAAGGAGATTCTTACATAAATTCCCAGCTTCTGGAGAAAAGCTGCAGGGCACTGACAGTGTAAGGAGAGGTAAAGAAGGAAGCAAGCAGCCCGTGAGCATCTTCAGGAGCCCAGATTCCCCAAATCCAGAGAACAAGGGGTGTGGCAGCTCCCAGGAATGACTCAACACCGTGCTAAGGTTTTGCCTAACCAGGACTCTGCCTCCCAGCCTGCTCTGCAGATTCCCTTTTCCTTGTGGGGAAGCACTCTGACCCACATTGCACACAAGGCCAGAATAAATCATTATCATGACCCACTTTGAGTTTAAGCCCTACAGAGGAGTCTGTCTAGAGCTGCCCTGCAAGCCTCAGCCCACCTGGGCATTCCATGCCCCTCTCCACCTCACACACACCTGGTGCTTGAGCCATGCCAGCCCCTCAGCCTGTCCAGTTCTTCTGCAAGGGGAGCCCCAAAGAGTCTCTTCCACTGAGAGCAAAGGACTGGCTCCAGCCTTGGCCACCAGAGCTGGGGACAAAGATGGAAACCAGCAGCATTAGTAGTGGGGTGCTCAGTGGTTGCAGTCAGATACAGCCAGGTACTCAGAGAAAGAGGTTTTTCCTCTCTCCTTAGCGAAAAAAGTCCAAGTTGTACATGCACACATCAGAAATGGGAGAAATTTCACATCCTGGAAATGCAGAGGGGCAGTTGTGACTGTGCTCACACCATGGTGGCCTGGGACTCCTCTGGCAGGACCAGTCAGAGTGAAAGAACTGTTCCACAGAGGTGATGGCCACGCTCAACACCTGCACCCAAACGTGCATCCCTGTGTGAAACTGCACACAGGGAGTTACACGCAGGAGAGACAACAAAACCTGGGACTTTGGGGCATTTTGGTTGCTTGTGAGGTAACAAGCACAGTGCATCAGAGACCAGGACAAGCCCCCCAGCTCCCCACTCTGACACAGCCCCTTTGGCAACACCCCAAGGAGCCCAGAGCTGGGATCAGTGACACTGAGGGCTCAAAATCACCCTGCAGATTTCCCAAAGCTTTAGGAGTTTCTGTTGAATGCTGCACACTGGGACAGTGTTTAACACAAGCTGTCTGAGCTGGTGCTGGATTTCTCCCAGAATCAGAGAACCAAAATGAGATCAGTCACCGCTGCAGAGAGGAGCACCACGGGACACCGGGTTTGACACGTGGTCAGAGCCTCGTTGACCCCTTCTGCTGCATCCTCACACTCCAGGCTGGCATTCAGCAGGCCCTGGAAGAACACAAACGACAGGATGGCTCCACACATCCATCTCTGCTGCTCCAAGTCCCTCGCTGAGCGTGTGTAATCGGAGATAACTGTAGGGGTCAGCACGGCTCAGCAAAAGAAATGCACCGACAGCTCCTTCCCCCACCAGCTTTGCTGCATTGTATTAAAATTCACCTCCACCACTACTTCCTCCTGCTGCTCCCCCTCATTTTCCTGATTACTGCTCTGCTCGGAATTACAGCAGGAGTTCCCAAAAGGAGGGTACAAAGGGGACACCTCGAGTGTCAGGAGGGAAGCTCTGAGCAGGGACAGTGGGGCAGAGGGACAGAAGCAGCCTTACCCTGAAGAAGTGAGCTGTGATGTCGTAGGAGAGCGCGTACCCTCTGCCACAGACGTTCTTCTGCAGGAGGACAGAGAGGGAAACAAAATCACCCTTCCTGCACTTTGGAATACCATTTCCTGAGAGCACTTTGGGTGTCTGGCACACTGGGGCTCAGGCAGCACAGAAGCACCCTGTGAATGCTGAGCATCAGCTCAGATGGCAGCACCGTGGTTTCTGTGCAGAGCACTCCCACGGAGCTGAGCTGCACAGCCCCTGCACCCACGAGCCCAGGATGGCAGCAGCAGCAGGATAACAGCCTTGGGGTGAACAGAGGTTTCTGGCTGTGCCCAAGGTGACAGTGCAGAAGGGCATGGAAAGGCCAGTCAGGATGAATAAATAGAAATCAGCTCTCCTTGGAGCACAAAGCAGTGTCCTGAGGGACCTGCGAGGCAATTGACCTCCCAGAAAGCTGCAGGGATGTCCCTGGATGTCTCTCAGCAGGATGAGGAGGATCTCACTCTACAGCAAAACAGTTCAAGGTCCTTGCATGACAGAGGGATTGGAGAAGGGCTCATGCTCAGCCCCTTCCAGGCCCCCACGGACATGCTGGAGCTTTAACACACTTCACCAAACAAAGTGACTCTCGAGGATTTGCTCTTAATAGTGTAAAATGCCACCACAATTCCAAATGAATGAACCCAAAAGTCACAGAAACATGGAATGATTTGGGTTGGAAGGGCCGTGGGCAGGAACACCTTCCATAGACCAGGTTGCTCCAACCTGTCCCTGAACACTTCCAGAGATGGGGCAGCCACACCTTTTTCTGGGTAGTTTGGATGCGACCTCCTTCCCCAAATTCAAATTTAAGGTCTTTATCTAGAGCATTTACCAATGAGCAATCCCCCTTTGGCTCACAACACCTACCAGCTCAGAGTTGACAAAACAAAAGAAGCTGTCACAATCCAGCACTGTTTTTTTCCCTTTCCAACACGTGGTGATCAGGGTGGATGCAGGGAGCCCGACCAGAATCCTTAGGCAGGGAAGAATGAACATTGAGGTTAGAGTCAGGGAGAGAATCAGCCTCCCCACGAGGATGTGTGACATCCAGCCTGGCAGGGGTGACTGCTAGCCCATGGAAACACAGCTGATTCCAGGGGGTGCCAGGGAATGCTTATCCCTTGCACAGCTGTCCCCACGGTGCGCAGTGTCACTGTCACTTGCTGTGGAATCAGAGGGGAGGACACTGCACACACCAGCCTGGCCCAGGCACCAGTGCTGCTGGAGGCATTCCCAGCTGCTCAGGCCTGCACTTACCTTCTGTGCAGCAGCAGCTCCTGCTGCCTCCACAGCTGCTCTCCCAGAGCAGATCCATGCTGGCTGCCCGTCAGTCTTCCCTGGAGAATCTCAAGCAGGAAGTGTCTCTGTGCAGCTGAGCAGCTGGGAAGCAGCTTTGGCCTGCACCTCAGCTCCAGCACCAGCTCCTGGACAGGGTGGTGGGGAAAGCAGTGAGGGCCACACACCAGCCTGCTCCCAAACACTCCTTATTTCTCTGGAGCAACCAGAGATCAACAAGAAAAACCTCCCTCAATCCCCACACCTCAGCTCACACCTGAGAGCCCAAAGGAGCCAACAGCGAGCAATGAGGGAGTACTTGGGTCAAGTTCAAGGACTAAACATCCACCTCAGAGTCTGAAATCACCTGCAGCCTGCAGAGAATCTCGGGGCTGACCGACATCCTCGCCTGGCCACAGCCACCCAGGTCCAGCCTGAAATTAGGGGACACAGGAGGTAACTCACCCTGCTAGCCCAGGGGAAAGTACAGCTCAAATACAGTCAGATGCTTCAGATGAACACAGGGCTCAAACATTGTGCTTTAAATAAGCTGTAGCTGAGACAGCAGCTCTCCTCTAACCACCCTCCTCATTTTCCAGCTCCAGCCACTCCCTCGGGGCATTGGTGCTTGTCTGGCCACACAAACCTGAGTTCAAAGTCAACTTAAAAAGGACAGGCAGACGAGGGCCTCTCTGTGGCTGCAGCCCCAGACCTCTGCCACCTAAAGCAGGATGCTAATGCACAGACTGGTGAGTCACACAGGGCCACCTCCCAGCTCCCCCTGCCAGCCACAGCAGCAGGGGATGGCTCCCCCAGCCCCAGGAGGGGACAAGCCCAGTGCACAGCTCAGGGCCACCCCCAGACAGGGAAGCCATGGCACAGAATACCTCTGTGAGGAATCCAGGATGGCGTTGACAATGACTCCACACGCCTTCTCCAGGTCCCCACCACAGCCACCAGCAGCAGAAGGTGCAGGAAGGTACCTCTGATAGATGGCCCAGTGATGGAACTCCTGTCTGCAGTGGAAAGGAGGGGAAGGGAAATCTGTTGGAATGGTGCCCTTCCCTTGATGTAAAGGGACGCTGACACATCAAGAGTGATGAGTGATGTGCACTCAGATAAAAGCACCATGTAAGAACAGACATAAGGAGTCTTCCAGCAGACCCCACCCAGCTCTGGCTTCCAGAAACAGGGAGGGCTTGTGACAAGGGGTTTGGAAGGGCTGCACATGCAGGGAGAGCCTCACAGAAGCATGGGGTGGATTGGGCTGGAAGGGGCCTCACAGCCCATCCAGCCCCACCCCTGCCACGGGCAGGGACACCTTCCACCACACCAGGCTGCTCCAAGCCCTGTCCAGCCTGGCCTTCACACACCTCATTCCAGCAGTGCTTGAACTCAGGACAAACCACAGCAGGCAACAGGCATTTGCATCCTGCAGCAACTGTTTATTTACTTCCTGATTTTCCGTGCTTTTCCCTAATTTTGATGGGAGACTCTTGGACTATTCCCTTTCCAACAGAGCCCTTTGGCCCTTACCTCTCTGAAGCAGAGAGAATGTCCTTTTCAGGGCACACTTCCAGCTCCATCAGCAGCCACTCTCTGAAAGATAGCTGGAAAAGCCAGGATTTAGGAGCAGAGAAGAACAGCAAGGGAAATAACTTGTGCAGAACAACCACCTGCTGCCCAGCATAAAACCCACTTCCACTTCATCTCCAGACACACTCCCACGTGGATTAAGAGACACGAAACAAGAGACATCAGCCCAAGGAAGTTCCTGTGCTGTTTCTCTTATAAAAAAATTCAAGCTAAAACCCTTCTGGTTTTCCAAAATTCATGGAAATCCCAAAAGGCCTGTCTCACACACCCACCCCTTTGACATTTCCAAGCACACTCATCACCTCCAAGCCCAGACACCAGGGTGAACGTGTGTTATTAGAAACGAAGGTAAAACGAGCCAAGCACCTCATTCAGACAGGCTGTGTGAGCATCAAAGAGAGGTTGCAACACAGGGATGTTCCAGCCCTGGACACTGGGCCAGCCAAGCACAAGGAGTCATTCTAGGAACACCACAAACTTCTCTGCACAAAGACAAACTGGTTTGAGAGGAAGTAGGTTAAAGAAAAAAAAAAAAAGAGAGAGAGAGAGCCTGTCAAATCAGAGACTGTGCAAGGGTGGTACAAAGGGAATGGCTGAGATGGTTTGAGCAAGGCTGAGCCAGGCAACCCAAGGTGCAGGGGTGGCTCAGGGGAACATTGGCACTTAGGCAAGGCACCAGAAAAGCAAGGATTTCCAGTTATTTGCCTCCCCATCAGTTCACAGAGAGCACAGCAGGGAGCCAGGGTGATGGACAGGCCTTTGCTCTGCAGCTCCTGAGCTTCTACAGCTTGCCAAGCTTCCTGCTTTTCCAAGAAGTAGGACAAAAAAGTTTTAGCTCTGGTTTTCTCTCTCTACCTTATCATCCCCATCAAATAACCTGGGCACACATCCCAGCCCACACGACTCAGCTGTCAGACAACTTTTCAGGTATTTAGTTCTTACTTTCAGGCATTAAGTTCCTACAAGAAGCTTTTGATCATCAATAAGGAAATTGCAAAGGGCAGATCTAAAAAGGCGAGAATTAGAGGGTGAATTTGGGTGATGGAAAAGATTTATACCTGGAATGCTTTTTCCTTCAAGAGCTCTTGGAAGCCTGCTTGCCTCCATAAGCACAGGCTGGCTCTCCTGTAGTTCAGAGAGGGGCAGGACAGGGAACTCCAGCTCAGGGCAGGTTTGGCCTCCTCACACAGGACTCCCCGAGCTTCCAAGCTCAGCCGTGGCACGAGGTACTGCAGCTGGAATGAAACCAGCAGATCCTGCAGGAGGCTGTCCCAGAGCCAGCCCAGAGCCCCCTCTGCCCGTGTGCAGCTGCCCAACAGGCACAGGCACCAAGAGCTAAGAGGGGAGGGCACAGAGATGGATTTCTACACTTTTCCTGGTGTTAAGTGATATTTGCACAGGGACCTGCAGCAGGAGATTGGCCTGAGACTGAACCTTTCTATAGATAACAGCAAAACCTTTTCCCTTTTACCTTTTTAATCAGGCCAGGAGGAACCAAGGCACAAAAATCTTCTCGAGAACAGGATGAAAACTTGCACATCAGATAAGCTGCTGCTGCAGTGCAAAACCTGAGAGAGAAAAGGAAAGAACTCCAGTGTCTGGTTGGTTCAGCCACCTCCACGAGCTCTGGAAATCTTCCACAGGAGCCTTCCCTGCATCCCAAAAACCTGGGGGAGCAGGGAGGGGGTGGATGCCCTGTCTCACCTCAAGCAGAAGGCAAAGGACTCTTCTGTCCTGCACACCAGCAAGGAGCTCCAGTACTCTGACACAGAAAGGGCCTTTCCAGGAACAGGCTGAGAATCCCCAAAACTGGCTTCCACTCCGGGAATTAAAGCTCTGCATTCACTTAAGTGGATCACAAAAGCTGCCAGTCCTAAAATATGAGCAGCACTGAGGGAAGGTCCCTGGAAGGTAAAATCAGGGAAGAGTGGGAAAGATGTTTTGAGTAACTTTGTAACATTTCATTGTAATATTATCACATTTTTGTACCATTGTAACATTTTAATAGTTCAATTTTTGATACTGTAATACTTCACTTGTGTTCTTGTAATATTTTGTACCAAAACACCTTTCTGAGGGGGAAAAAACCCCCAGACTTAGTGAAGGAGCAGAACACAGTTTCTGCTCACCAGTAGTGCAGCAACAATTGAGCAGATGAGAGACAACCCACAGCAGAACTGGAGGTTTCTGTAATGCAGCAACTTGAAATAACTCACTGTAAATTCAGATTTCAGGATTCTTAAGGCTTCTTTTAGCTTCTCTGACAGCTAATTTAGTCTTTCAGCCTCTTATTTTCACCCTTGCAATATCACAGGGTAGAGGAAATATACCAAGGAATTCTTTAATAACAAAACCATGTGCTGGTACAGCCCAGATAGGAGTCTCTTAATTTCATTTTTAAATTTTTACAACTGAATTATTCAACGTGGAAGCTTAGGAATGAAGCATTCTACCCTTTTTCCTTTGTCTCTTTCCTAAACTTGCCTATTTTAGCTTCTGTTAAAATGTCTCAGAATGCATTAACCTTCCACAAGTAGTATTTCTGTAGGGAAAAATTCTCCTCACGTTCCTGAGGGCAACTTCATAGCTTTTGACTAAAGCAGGGTATTTTTTGGAAGCCTGGAGGGCAGTGAAGCCCCTCCACAGTGCAGCCCAGCTCAGGAAATGGCCTCTAGCGCCACAGGGCTCCAGCTGGAAAACTGACCTGATGATAAATGAGCTGGCAGAGCCTGCCCAGGAGTGCAGGCAGGAGATTCCTGTGTCCACACATCATCTTCACCACCAAGGAGAGGCACGGGCCCTGCCTGCAGAAGGTGAAACCACAGGCTCATTAAATGCATCCCCAACACGGGAATAGGTAATTAAAGATGTTTAAACACCCTGGAGCTGATCCATGCTTGTCTGTAAACACGGCACAATTATCATTCCATTCACAGGCTGGAAGGAAGGGGCACTTTTGGGGTACCTGAGCAGAGAACCCCTAGAGACACAGCCCCCACCAGTGCCCTGCCTCACACAATGGATGGCATCTCAAATACTCCTTGTCAGCTTGGCCTCTGAGGTGACAATAAGGACAGGGGGAGCTGCCTGGGGCACAGGAGGCAGAGCAAAACAAAGACAAAAAACAAAGCAAGAGGGAATCCTAGGACAAGGCCCTGCAGGAAAGCAGGGGCAGGGAGGGATTTTCCCACCCAGACCACAATAAAACCCATCCTCAGAGGAGATCAGGTGGGACTTGTGTTCAGACACCATTTCCTGGGACTCCTGTTTGTCACAGAGACTTTTCAGTCAGGTTTTTAACACTGATTCATCTGGTCCAGGGCAGAGCAGTGCAAGAGAGAGAAGGATGCCCTGGCTGCCAAGGAGACACCAGGGCAGCTGGGATCCCTGCCAGCTCCTCAGCACGGCCTTGTTGTTGCCCAACAAAGTGATTTTCCACTGACACGTTGCCCATAATGTTTACAGGCTCTGCTACATCAGGAGGAGCTGAGCCCCAGCAGTGCTCCCAGGGGCAGGGCAGTGCTGCCTCTCCTCCTCAGCCAGGCCAGAAGCCACCCCAGTGCTTGCCAGGGGGAAGGAATTTCGGGACAAAGGGGATTGTTTTCACTGCCATGCCCCACGCTGGGCTGAGACACCCAGCACTGTTTGTGGGGGCTGTTTAATCCCTGTCACAGAGCACAAGGCACTGCCAAAGGCCACTCTGCTGAAGGGATCTGTAGCAACAGAGGAGAAACGTGTTTTATTTACTCATGTACATTCCTTCTTGGAGTGCAGACACTTCACTTGCAGCTGCCAGCCTGGCACCAGGGCTGTGAGCACCCAAAGTCCCTCCTCAGCCCTGCACAAGTGCTGGAATTCTGGTTGTCACCCAGTTTTGGTTGTCCTACTCTTTGACTCCCATCTTACCTGTCAGGAGGGTTAAAAGAGGAAGCAGCTAGTAGGGTTTGGCAGAATGATGTCAGCAGAAGATCAACAACCTGAAATAAAAAGCACCAGGAATGAACCTGAAACAAACCCTACACTGCTAACTCCTGCTTGTCAGGCTGAATACCTAAACCTAGTTTTCTGCTTTGTGTCTATTACATTTCCTGACATTAAAACAAGGAAACAAATTGGTTAATGAGATTCACTACAAGTTCTACAGATCCACTGTCACTAAGGATGGAAAACTAAGCCCATGACAGCTCAGGAATGACCCCAGCACACAACTAACACCTAGAAAAGGCTGTTGAGGAAAGCCTTGCTCATCACAGGACTGCTCTGGTAGAAAATATCTCAGATCCCATAATCCAGCCACTTCCAGGTGGCTAAAACACAGGGATATTCTGTGGAGGGCAGGATAAGGCAGACAAAAGGAGAAGTGTATTTCCTGCTCCGGGCAGACAAAGCAGCCTTTCACACCTTCTACCCAGATGCACTTTTCCCTGCCCAGCCCCACTGCCCCTCAGCCCAAGGCAGATGGCACTCACGCTCTGGTGGCAGGGTGCCAGCCTGGGGGCAGGGACGGCCACTGGGACCGGGGAATCCCGAGGAGCAGTTTCATCCTCCTCTCTGCTGTCACCCAGGACGCGGCGGAGTCTGTCCGAAACCGCGGCCGCCTGAGCTGCCACATCTGTGGGGAGGGGACAGGAGAACGGGGCCACCAGGACAGCAGCAGGAAACACTGCCAACCCCCCCCCAGCAGCAGAACAAGCAAGATATAAACTAATCAATCAGATTAAAAGTATGTTAGTAAAAGCTTTAATAAGCAAAAAATGTTGGCTGGGACACAGTGGGTCACCATCAGCAGCATTCTTTTTTTCCCAGTATTATTACCAACACACCTCAGGAGCAGTTTTCACACCAGAGAGGAAAATGCTTTCCAAAGGTCACCAGGTGAGCCCCAGGAGTGGGGCAGCAGAGATTGGTGTGATTAACACCAAGATAAGCCCCAAATTAAGCATGGGACCACATCAGACATTAAAATGTACATATTCATAGCTGGAAGGATTATCAGCTCTGAAGGATTACCAGCTCCAGGTACCAGCAGCAGTAACTCCTGCTGTGCCTTTGGCCAGCACCAGCCACGCTTTATTCAGGCAGTTTTTTGAGAAGCAGCTCCCTCATACCTTCCCACTGAGCCTGGTCCACAACCAGAGTCCTGAGCTCAGCTAGTTCAGCCTTCAGCTGCTCAAAAGGCTCTTTGGAATGGCTGGACTCTGCTTTGGAGTCATCTAGACAAGAAGGAGAGGAAATGCATCCATTAATCTCTGCCTGCACTTTCTGCAGAAGCAGAGTTTACTTTCCTGAAGCTCCAACAAAACCCCAAACTGTCAGTCTGCCACACACAGAGCTTTGTTTTTACACTCAGAATGTGCTATTTAATTAATAATTTATGGGTTTATGCCTAGTTGTAAAAAGGAATTCAGTTTTTAAAGATGAGAGGCAAAAAAAGTTCTGTTTTCAGAGTTTTCTTCCCACTTCCTTTAGCTCTGCCCCTCACAGAAACATTTGCTGTCCTCCAGACTGGAGTCAGGCTCAGAATGCAGAGACAGACATTACAACATGGATACATCCTCAGCTTCTCCAGATGTCTCATGCTACTCTGGCTTTTTGTTTAAGAGAAGGAATAAAAGAAAATTCCTTTCACCACTAGCAAGCAATGCCACCAGTGACTGCCACAGCCCCAGAACCCTCCCAGAGACCCTTAGACAGGAACAGCTTCTTGTACGGGGGCCAGGAATAAACCCCCCAGGAGCAGGAACAGCAAAAACAAAGGCTGAAACTGATACCGGTTGTAAACACATAAAATAAGGTGTTGGGAGCCCAGCGAGTCCCCTGTGTGTGCAAGAGTGAGCACTGACAAACGGGGTTAGGGGCTGCCCAGGGCCCAATCCTGCCCCAAAGCCCGGCTCTGTGCCGAGCCCAGGGGCGGGGCAGGGAGCCGGGAGCAGGATGGGAGCGCAGGGGACAGGAGGGGACACGGCTGGGGCTGCTCAGGAGGGCGCACACGGCCCGGGCGGTGCCGCTAGAGGTCAGTGGGAGCTGCGGGATGCTGCGGATCCATCCCGGCCCGCGGGGATCCCATCCCGCGTTGCCAGGCCAACCCCGCCGCCAGCCCAGCCCAGCCCGCTGCACATCTGCGGTGCCCGGGGACGGCTCTGCCACGCCTCTCCAGCCACAGCATCTCCAGAAAGCTCCAGAGGCCCCGAGCAGGGCTTGGCCACAGATTTATCTCCATAGGCAGAGCACGAATCTGTAACTCAGCCCCACCGTGCTCTGGGAACCATCTCTGCTCCCCAGGCTGAGCTTTTTGTTGTGTGTAAACCACTGGAAGGTGTGTTCGAAACACCCACTTGCTGACAGAGACAGCAGAGCTCATTAAATGCCCTCATTAAATATCCATAATCCTGCCCCAGTAAAGCTGCAGTGATGGGACCCAAAATCACCTCCCACCCAAACACTATAAACCAGGAGCTGCAATCCCTTTCCCAGCCCCTCCTGTCCCCCCAGATGTCCCTAATCCCCTCTGAAAAGAGGCTGCCAGGAGTTCAGGCAGCACAAGTGCCATTGCACAAGGGATCAGCACAGCAGGCTCCCAGCACAGCAGGTCCCAGCCCTGAGCAGCTCAGGCTGCAAACGCTGATTCATGGAAAGGTCTTGGAGGTGGAACTCAGCCAGCTCGGGCTCAGGCATCATCTGCAGCCTCAGCACAGCACAGGGCTCCCAGGGACTGCAAAAATCCCACCCAAGCAGGGCTGGCAGAAAAAGCCATTGCAGGAGCAAGAATTTAACAGCTCAATACAACATAAAGGACATTGCACTTATTTATATGGATTAAATACCTATTCAGCCATAAATCTTTGAAAATTTTCAATTCAGAAGGGCAGCAACGGAAAAATTAACATTTCATATTGATCCATAAGTAAATGTTGTCTTTTTTACCTTGTAACACCTTCTCTTTCATAGCATGACAGGCTTGCAGGTATGTGGAATACAAGTTTGAAGGTATTTTATCAGCTCTGTGAAAAAGAAGAGATTTATTATCCTGCATAACCACAAACTGCAGCTTTATTAAATGAGCACAAACAACAGTCCTTCTGTGAAATGTAATTAGAGGGACTCTGAAGCATAAAGAGCATCTGAAGCATTTTTTAATCATCTGACATGAGGGGCAGAGATTTCTACCTAAGGCTTTCACAGCAAGCATTGCACATGTGTAGCACACACAAACCAAATACTGTATGTGTTATTAATTTGTATTTTAATGCCTATTTCATATCTAGTTGATGTCTAAGATCCCATAAGAGTGTGAGCTGTGAGATGCAGCATTCACAGATGTAAAACATGACCGTGCTGAGCCCAAGGTGTGACCTCCTCTCTGCAGGGCAGGCACTCTGCTAAGAGCACGTCCCACGAGGCTCCCCAGAACTCTGCTGCTTCTCTTACAACTTTAATTTCACTAAATGATCCAGCCTCTAATTTTAGAGGCAGACTGGAATGACAAGGCAGGACCAAGCACCTCATTTGCAGGCAGTGTTGCAAACATTCTTCCTTCATGAGAGGTTACAGAGGAACTACTGGATGTAAACTGAGGCTGTTGCTGCAGTGCAGAAAAGCATTTTTAAACATGCATGCAGGGCAAGCTCGAGTCCTGAGAGGAGCTGTGTCCTCCTGGGGCATCATCCTGCTGTCCCTTGAGCATTAACAGACATTTCAGTCTCATCTTTCACTCCCCCCTTATCCCCTCCCAAAGAGACTTTCACAGAGGGAGCTCAGATTCCTGGGGAAAATTTTTATTCAGCTGTATCCTTCAAGATTTGCATAAAAATGTACTTGGCCTGCAGCCAGAGGGACTCCTAAATAATGATTTCACAGTGGCCAGAGGACTAATTACAGACCTGAAGACTACACAGATAAGCTCCTCCATGCACAACCTGCAAGGCACAGAGCTGGGCCACCAAACCCTGCCAAGAGGTTGGTGGCAACCAAGGTGTCAAAGCCTCTGATAATCTGATAGCAAATGTCCCAAAAAGAAAGCCCAGCAGCACAGAAAAACAACACTGGGATGTCTGAATACCTCTTTAAGGAGTCTATAAAAGCCATGCGTCCATCTGGGGTTTTAGGGAGCTGCAAGAGAGGAAAAGGCAGGTCAGGGGCAAATGATCTGTGTACAAACACACAGCTAATGGGAGAGGAGAGAAAAAAGCAAATACTGACCACACGGGGCCTGAGCAAAGCTGGAAGGAACCAGGAAGTGTAATATGGTCGTCTGAAAATGCTGTGAAAATAAACAGAGCAAAGCATTAACAATGCCAAAGGTCCAAAGTGCCATCTCCACACCTCAGGAGTTAATTTGGCTCCTGCAAATACAAAATGTTCACGGTAACATGAATAACCATGGACAAACCAGCTTCAGATCTGCCAATGGTTTTTAATTTCTTTCATTTTGCTTTCTATTGTAATAGTTTTGGACTTTTTTTGCACAGGGGAATGTGCCTTTTCACTCTCTCCACAAATATCCTCTATTAAGATGACTCCTCAGGAAGTGGGAAGAACTTCCCCAAACCTCCCTTGCTCACATCCTCAATTTTTCTTGTTCCCTTATTTTGATTCAGGCTTGGCTTCTACAATTATTGTTATTATTAGTAGTATTATTCTAGCTAAGCCCAGGAGGAGCTGAAAAGCACACAGTACCTGGCTTCTATCACAGAGGTTGGGATCTTCCTCGTGTTCTCAAATATCTGAAGGGCCTTTTCAACATCACGGAGTGCCTGGGCCTGGGGCTGCCTCACACGAGAAGTGAGAGAAAGATGTGAGAAATGGAGGGTGATGATAAACTTACCTTTTCTGTTCTGAATTTGCTTTATTGTGACTCTGTTTCAGTTGTACGTGTGGAATTAAGAGACATCATCTCCACTTGCAGCCTGTGCCTGCAGGTACAGGCACTGACACCCCAGGTTTCTCTCATCTGAGTTGTAAGACACCACAAGCTGCAACAAGTTTCTCAACTGACAACCAGATCAGGCTTGGAAAAAATCAAATTAAATCTTTGCTTATGCCTGTGAGTTCATCACAGGACTGGGTTTCTTGTATTATGTTCAGCTACCCTGCCTCCAGCCTGTATTTCAGGTAATCATGTACGTGAGGACTCTTCCTCTGATCAAAATGTAGGAAGGAATAATAAAGACAAACACTTCCTTATAAATTACTGTTGTCACTCAAAATTTATCATGAACCACAGTGTGAAACTGCAGACTGTAGATTCCATCCCCAAATCTCCTTTGAACATCCACACTTTGGTCCCACACCACAGAGATGGAGAGCTCCACCTAAAAAAATCAGGATACCTATAAAATGTCACTCTGGTTTTCATAAAAACTGGGGAGATCCTGTCTTTTATGGTCACTAAAACCTCTGGCTTAAAGCTGGAGACCTGGCAGCACACTCAGCTTTGGAATGGCAGGGAGGTTGATAACCTCAGTGCTTTTCCAGAGGAAAAGGGACGTGGCTGATGAGCAAACTGGGAGACAGAGCAGCAGTACCTGCACAGCCTCATCAGTGGCAGAGAGGTCTTCATAGAGCCCCATGTCTTCTATGGCCACCTGTGTGAGGGTAGAGGTGCAGGTGGTCACACACAGCAGGGTTTAACCCATCCAGAAAGAACTCTTCTCAAAAGAGACAATCTTTCCTGACCTTGAGGTCGGCCAGTCTGGTTTTAGCCAGAGTGATGTACTCCAGAAGCAGGGACCGGTGCTTTGTGGGCACAAAAGGTGGGTACATGATGTGCACCTGAAAGGTGAAAATCACAACAAGATTTGTCACTGTTACAGGAAATCCAGGTAAAATTCTAGCTAGCTAATCCTGACTAATGCTTACCTCAAATATGCCCCAAAGAAGGCATAATTGCTTGGTTAAGGATCAATCATTTTCATGGCAACTGACATCATTTTTCCCAACAACAAACAAAATTGGTGAAGCGCTTAAACTTAATTCCATGGAAGGAATTCTCCCCATCAATAAAAGAATCTTATCCTTCCTTATTTCAGGAGGAAAGGGGTTTGAATAATGGATCAGAAGTAATCCAATTACTATAACAACCTTTGTAATGAGCTGAACCTACTGAAAGGCACAGGGACAGTCACTTTGGGGTGGTTCTGGACCTGAACACCATCTCTGTCAGCACCTTCTTACCTTCAGGTACGGCGCAGCTTCAAAGGGCACCAGCTCCGACAGGAACTCAAAGAGGAAGACCAGAGCTTTCTTACTGCTCCCGTGGTGGCCACCAGCATTCCCAAAGGAAGCCTGAAATGGGAAAATGGCAAGACAGCCTTTCAGTGTGGAGAGGATCCTCATCCAAGCAGTGCCATAACCGAGCACACCAACCCCAAACATCCCATTTCTGTCAGGAGAATCTTTCTGCAGAAAAGTCTCCAAAGAGAGTTTATAGAATTATGGAATGGTTTGGGTGGAAGGGACTTTAAAGATCACCTATATCCAACCCCCTGCCATGGGCAGGGACACCTTCCACTGTCCCAGGCTGCTCCAAGTTCCAATGTCCAGCCTGGCCTTGGACATTTCCAGGGATCCAGGGGCAGCTACAGCTGCTCTGGGCACCCTGTGCCAGGGCCTGCCCACCCTCACAGCCAGGAATTCCTGCCCAATATCCCATCCATCCCTGACCTGGGCAGTGGGAAGCCATTCCCTGTGTCCTGCCCTCCACCCCTTGTCCCCAGTCCTTCTCCAGCTCTCCTGGAGCCCCTTTAGGCTCTGGAAGGGGCTCTGGGCTCTCCCTGGAGCCTTCTCCTCTCCAGGTGAGTTCTCCCAGCCAGACTCCAGAGCAGAGGGGCTCCCTTGGATCATGGTGACTTACAGAAGTCTCTATAGAAGTTTGCTGCCACGAGAACACTTAAACAAGGCAACTTTGAGATGCACCAAAAGATTGAGATTCATGAGGGAACCACAAACCTGCAGGTTTCTACACAGGTTTGTCTGGGCATTCTAAGGAAAACAACCAGCCTGAGACTACAGAGAACACAACCAGTTTACCTTCTGGTACCTCCTGGACGCTCTATCAGCCAAAGCTGGGCTTAGATTTGCAAACTCATACAAAGGAATTTCCAGGTTGAATTTACGTGGAGATTTGCATCCCTAAAATACCCACCTGCTTACAGTTAAAAGCAACAACTAATTATCTGTAAGGTCAAACACAGCAATTACAGCTGCATGCAAACCTCCAGGAAACAGGAATGCTTCCTCTGCCATAACCCCCAACTAATGCAATAACAACAGTGCTGCTTATCAAGATACTGAAATCCATCCAAGATGATGATAATAACAGGAATTACATGTCTGCATTCCTAGCAAATAACTAGAACAGGCAAGGTGGACTTAAAAGATGAAAGAAGAGAAAACTGGGGACAGCCAAACAAATTTATTCTTTGCAGACACAAAGGCAGTAATAAATATTCAATTGTTCCTAATATCAACACAATCACTTGTACTTTTCTTTTTTATTTTTCTTCCCCTTTCTCATTCCTGGTTATCCTGTCTGGAACAAGGCTTTCTCCACGCAGCAGAACGTTCCTTACACACAGCCTGCCTCACACAATTAAAACAAAGCTCACCCAAGCTTTAAGACTTTAAGACCTGGCTCACCACACTTTAAGACTGAGTCAGGCCTCACTTAGTCTTACCTTAAACCACTCAGAGTAAGGCATGAAGACAGCAGGGCCCTCCAGAGCAGCCTGCCGAGCGATCAGGAATGCAGTGATCATATTTTCCATGTCATAATTCCCAAAGGCCTTTAGCAAGAGATGGCTCAGTAGATCTAGGAACATAAAACAATAACCTCACACTTTGCTCCTGACAACAGCACTGTATTTTCTGCAGTAAATGAAGACAAATATCTGTGATAAAACATAAGGCAGGACATGTATTGCAGCCTGGAGAACCTCTGGGGTCTGATTTTATTTTTTTATGCACTTTGAACTGTCAAACACACTTGGATTCCCTGCAGGGAGTCCAGCACTGGGATAATTAGTAAGGAATTCTCACAAACAAGCTCTGCTAGCAAAGGTGAGCTAGAACTGAGGTTCAGTAATCACTACGCCAATTAGTAATGAAGGTAATTATCAAACAGCCACCCTGGGCTGTACACAAAGTTTGGGAAGTGGCAGGCACGAGGCCTGCACTGACATCACCACGGACATGGAAAGTCTGAGTGGAACAGCAGATGTGCTGCTGCTCTTTTCCATGCAGGAAGCCCAGGCAGCCCTGGTGGATGATTCCCTGCTCCCCACACCAGGCTGGCAGTGCCCACCTACCCTTGAAGAGCTGCTCAGCCTCAGCCTGGCACACCACCAGCGTGGACACACAGGACAGGACGTGCTGCCAGTTCACCTCGTGGGTCTCCAGGACTTGCTGAAGCTGGCAGATGGATTCCTTCACACTGAATGCCACCAACAGCTGGAGGAGTGATGGCAATTCCTGTTAGCTGGGACATACAGCCACAAGAAAGAGGGGAATACAGACAAGATTGACAGGCAGATTGCTTTTCTGTGACTTTTTCAAGCTATCCTGCAGCTTTTGATCAGCTTCCCAGGCTCAAGTATCAGCCTGGACTGGAACCAGCACCAGCTACAATGAACAGTAAAACTACAATTCTTTCAGAATCCGTGTCATATTCTGTACCAGTGAAAATTCACATCTCCAGTCAGCATCTTTGTTCTCATTAAGTGCTTTGCACTAGCAAAAACCACTGTAATTCTTTTCCTTCATGCTTCCTCCTCTCAGAGTTTCTGGCAATTGGGTTGGATTCTGCAACTGGATAATGTTGCACTAATTTCCAATAATCTGATTTCAGGTATTTCAATGGACATAAACCCAACATAATAAAGTTCTCTGAGTGACACCAGGCAGATGTACCTTGCGATACAGAGCTGTGAGCAGGGGAGAAGTCCTAGTAAAGCTCCACTCCTTCTGCATCTGGATGGCATCAGACACTGCAGCCACAAAAAGAAAACTTCAGCAGCAGGTTTTAAAACACACCCAAAACACATAAGTTTCTCTTGTGCAGCCATTAAAAACTGGAATTCTGTCTCCCATTTGTCTTTGCAACATGGGCTGTGGCACAAGGACTGGACCATTCCATTATGGCACCGTCACCCCAGAGCTGTTTTCATGACCACACGTGCCTAGGCTGACAGGGCACACGCACAGAGAACCAGCAAGGAATCAGCTTTTCCCTCATTAACCTCTTTCATCTGGGAGCCAGCAATGACACAGCTCTCCCACACAACAGACAGGCAGCTCCAGATCACAGCTCAGGGGGATTTTACAATAGATTTCATAGCTCAAATGTATTTCCTTCCTAAAAACATCAAGCTTCACAATTACTGATCTGGGATTAGAACCAAAATTTTCTCCTGAGTTATGACCCTTTTTTCGGGTGACTTTTTTTGCCTGATTCGGCACCCTGCTCCTACAGATCCCAGGAAGGAGCTAATAAGCCTGGAGGCTGCTCTGGCTCTGGGTCCTCCAGGCTGGGCCCCACTCAGTGTGGGACAGAGCTCTGGACACACCTGGACACACCTGGAGACACCTGTCCCTGCCCCTTCCCACCTTTCAGCACGGGGTTGTAGGTGAGAACCTCGGTCAGGGTGTGTCTGAAAAACTGCCTCAAGGAATCCGGGTGAGCCACACTTCCATAAAGGGACACCTTGAAGACATTCAGCCTGCAAAGGACAAGGAAATACCAGAACCAATGTCAGCCAGGTGATCAGCCAGGTACTGATCAATTATGATTAGCCAGGTATTGATAATACATGATCCACCAGCTGCTGATGTAATAGGAACAACCAGGTGCAGCTTAGGGTGAACGACTGATTTTTATTCTACATCCATCTTCTCAAATTGCCACAAATCTATATTTTTTTGTATATATTTAAAAAAAACCCCAAAAAACAGCTCACAGTTACTCAACACTACACAGCCATGAGATTTACAAATGTGAGTCTAAGGGGTACCCCTGCACAGGGCTGAAGCTGACATGTACGAAGAAGTTATATAAAACAAGTTTGGAAGCAGAAATTGGAGATGATTTCACCTTCCAGGTGCTTCCACTCAGAAGTAGTGAGAAAACTTGATGGGGAATTTCTGGCATGGCAAGAGGGAGGTCCAGGGTTGGCTCCAGCACTGCCAAAACCAACTTTCCTACCTGGCCCTTATCTTTTTTACAAGCACTTTTGTCTGCACATATTTTATTAGAGGAGAATACCAAGCACAAGTAGCACTGGGAGGGCTGGGGGAGTGTGCAAATAAGGAAAAAACACCCAGCAACATTCCTCCTATTTCAGTAAGAAGTGCAACAGTGCATCAAAGCCTCCTCCTGACACTGTTTGGAACGTTTCTTACCAGAACTTCACAGCTTGCACCATGGAAACGTCTTCCTGCTTCTCTTTACCAACAGCATCAAGCACCCCTGGACCCCAAAACACACAAAAACCCAATGAGAAAAGAACTGTGACACTAAACCCCACACGGGAACCAAAAGCAATGAGCAATTGGTGCCTTTTTACAAAGATGACCCCGCTAGGGAAATGTGTAGAAGCCACTCAGCAGTGCTAAATTCTTACCAGATTTTTTCCAAAGTGACACAGAGACTCAGAAACCATTACCACTGACCTTGAACCAGTTTAAAAACATTCTCAAGAACATGCTAATAATGAAGCCATCTAAAAATGCATAACAGTCAGTATTTAATTTCCAAACCCAGCCCTAATGCTTCTGTGAGTGTGAGTATCATGAAGCCTGTCTGGAGGCAGGGATTTGCACAAGCTGAATTAACCACCCTGCAAACCACGGTCCCAACAAAGAGCAGGCTGGGGGAGGGCCAGGCGTTTGTAATGTGCCATTTGCATAGCAGGAATTCCTTTAAAAGCTCGATCTGCCCCAAAACGACGGGGAGAGATCAAACAGGTTGGTAGCTTGCGCAGCGCGTTGTCTTGACGATCAGCCCACAGCACTCCCGAGCCCACGGACTGGGAAACCCTTTGCTTTGCAGTCTGCTGCAGCAGCACTTCTGCTTTGTGCCACCCTGCCTTGAAAACCCTCCTCTTTCAACAGCTAAAGGAGCTTGGTTTGTGTATTCAAATAATTTTGCTAAGAAAAAAAAAAAACCCTGAAAAGAAAATTTAGTGAGCAGGGGCAGCGAACCAGACGTCCCTCACACGCCACCACAGCTTTAGGATGTAACACTCTCCTCTCCTGCTGAGGAATACTTTAAGGTTAAGTAGGGGAGAATAAAGCAAAGGAGATAAACTCAGCTTATCTTCAGGCACAGCAGTTCAGCACTGCCAGATCATTACAGTGAACACGCTGCTCCCATGCTACAACCAGCCCGTCCTTCCCCTCCCTTGAAGGTCTTCAGTAACAGGGAATTGTTTTACATTAAAAATCCTAATGTTGTCCAAAGATCAGTGAAGTGAGACCCCCTCAAAGGTGACCCAAAAGTATGGACTAATAAAATATCTTATATAAACCTCATGTAATGCATTTTGCAGGCAGGCAGGCTGCGAGTGTGGCAGTGCAGGCTGCGCAAACGGGAAGGGCAAATGAAGAGCAGGATGCAGACTCCTGTCTGCCTGCCAACAGCCTGCTCCTCCTCCTCCAAAATCCCTGCTCCTCTGTTGAGAAGGGTTGGTTTGCAACTGTTCAAGGGCCACCTGAGAGGGGATTCATGCATATTAAATAATACAGCACTTCTCCTGCAGCTTTCCCTTTTTAGAAGAGCTCGCAAGGTCTGTGAGGCATTTCTGTGTACAGACAGCGCTCCCTGCGAGACCTGGGGCAAGGGATGGGGCTGGCAGCCCCCTCAGGGATGGAGGGGAGGTGGTATGGCCTGGGATGGGGTCACCTTTCAGCAGGGAGAAAGCAGCAGCCTCTGCAGCAGCACTGAGCAGGAAACGCGCCAGCAAGGAAAGCAGGGAAGTGCTGTCACTAAGGAGACAGGAGTGACAGCAGCTGCACAGTCAGGTGACACCAGCCAGGGGTGTGGGACACAGGAGGGGTGTAAGGAATGTGACAACAGCAGGTACAGCATCTCCCCGTGAGGATCAGCTGTGACACAGGCCAAAAATAACCCCCGTGTGAGTGTGTTCAGTCTTTCTGCGTCAGGATTTGCTGGTAAATCAGGCACTGCTGCCTTGAGCCCTCAGCACTGGCACCAGGGCAGCTCAGGCCAGGGCAGGCACGTTGCAGTTCATGAACATTGGTGTTTAAAGACGACACACCTACACTAGATGTCTTTGCTCAGCACAAAAATAGAGGTTTCAGAAAACATTAGCCTGCAAATCCAAAGGGTGAGTCAGCAAAATCGCTCACACCGCTGTCAATTCAAAGTTTAATTTACTAGGCAGAAAAAATAAATCTAAGCAGCAAAACTGATCCTGGCCTAACCTCTGTGCTCCACCTGCTTCCAAACAAACCTGTTAAAAATCAGGAAATTGGGTCAGGTATCTATAAGATATTACAGCCGGGACCAGGAAAAAAAAATGTAGCATAAAAAGCTAGAAATTATCTGCAGTGTCTGGAGACACTTTAGGAGATCCACAGAGAAAGGAGAGGCAAATAAAATCAGTGACATAAATATTATGCACAACAGCACAGACAAAGCAGCCAGGCAAAGGATTTCTCCTTAGGGATTCAGCAGTGAGCAAGGAATAGAAGTCCTGGAAACAGCAGGGGCTGCACAAAGCTGGGATCACAGCAATACTTACATGCCAGCATTCTCTGTAAAACAGCACGGCAGATCTGTCCAAAATAAACAAATTAAGGGATTTAGAGTTTTAAAGAGCTGCAGTTCAATGCAGAAAAAGTAATTTGACTCAAAGAGTTATGTCCCTCTTAAAACTTCACTTTGACATAAGGCTTTGCAATAGAACAGATAAAATAGACAGAAGGGCAGCATTCTCCAACCTTACAGCATTCCACAACTCATATTCAAATGGAAGACCCAAGCAATCCAGGTGAAAGGAAGTTTAAAAACCCCTTGATGTGCCACCTTGGAGCAATTCTCCATACAAAAAGTCTCAGTTCTGGTTTCACCATTTCCCCCACTCCAGCACCTGTACCACCACCCTCCCCTTGCAGCTCCAAGCTCTGAATTATTTGCACTCAGCAAGAGCCAGAGATAACTGGAATTGCTTTATTAAAGCACCATTTGCACCCAGGTTCATTTTGTCCTTACGTAGGCAACCTTCTGGAATTCCACCTTCCTTCCCAGCTCTGCAGCCTGCTCAAAACCGTTCTGGAGAAGCACAATGGCAAAGTCTGCAAATCAAGAAGGAATTGGTGTTCCAGCATCCCCTTTGCACTCAGGTCACCTGCTCCTTCCCCTCCCACCTGTCCCAACAGTCTCTGAAAAACCTCCACTCAGCAGGAATCATTACTGTCTTGGAATAAAATTATCCCCAGGAAAAACAATCCAGAACTTCAAGGATTATAAAGTCTAAAGAATTTGTAGTTATGCTCCACGGCCCCTGCAGAACTCAGAGGGGCTGTACTTGATCAGCTGCACTGGTCCACACTCAGACACTGGAGGGATTTTTTTCCTAAATAAACTTAGAAAATAAATAATAGAAATTGACAGGGGGAAAAATGGAACTCTGAAATATTTCTGGCCCAAAATCTCTCTGGGACTTTGCAGTGTCACAGTGCCAGTGTATCACCCCTGAACCACGCCTCTCACCACTACATTTCCTTGAGTTACCACAACTCCAAGGGATGGAAAAATTCCAACCGATTGTTTTTTAAAGGTAGAAAATTAGCTAAACTTGCCAAACATATAAAAAATATATTCCCCAGAGAAATGAGGTAAGGAAGCACAAAGTGAAGCCTGTGCTGTTGTTACACCTCCGAGGTTCTGCCCTGCACCCAGCCCAGGGCCTTGCCTGAGAGAATTCGCTGTGCCAGCTCCGTGTCCCCACAGGGGATGTCCCCAGCCTGCTCACAGAGGCCACAGAGGCTGCTGCAGAGCCACTCCACTGCTGCTGGGCCTGCTGGGCTCCTGCAACACACAAAAGCACCTTCAGTTGAACCTTTCCTGCTCTCTGTAAGGCTCTCTCCACCTGTGCACTCTGCCCTAAATGTGCCACTTTGTTTATTTCATTTGGACCGGCAAGTTTTCTTTACAGTTGCTTTTTATATTATTTGCTTTCTAAAAAGATCCTGCAACACACACACGCAAAGGAAAAATGTGTGTGAAATTGTGCATGTAGGTATTTCCTCATCCCTGCCATGAAAGTTTCCATTGAGAAAACTCTGCTACAAGAATTTCAGTTCCAATTTCTAAGACACTTGCATCAAAATGCTTCAAAAAAGAAATTAAATTCTTAATCAATGCCTTTGGTTCCCTTAAACTGCTTTCATTGTGAACAGACAAGCAAATATCCAAAGCCTAGAAGATCACTGGGACATCCCTTCAGCACAGGAGACAACCTGAACTTCACAAATGGATGAGTTGTTAGTTCTGTACCATGGAATAATGGAACGGTTTGGGTTCAAAGGGACCTTAATGTTCACCTTGTTTCACCCCCTGCTTGGGCAGGGACACCTCTCACTAGACCTGGTCTTGGTCTTGGACACTTGCTGGGGGGCAAAAAACAAAACCCAAAATTCTTAGACTAACAATTCTCTGGAGATGAACTCTGCCAGACCAAAAAAAAGCATAAGATTCTGTGAAGATGGAGGCACCCACCTTCTGCAGAGCAAGACTTTTTCTTGAGACCAAGACACCAAGGAGCCACCACACCTAAACTGAGCTAATTACCCCAGAGTAACCCCCCAAAGCCACAGCAGCTCCTAAACCCTGCTAATCTGATCCTTTGCCAGCACCTGACTATATCCGCAGTCCAGAATACTCATGACTAATCCCTGATTATGTTTCAATAGGCTTTAGGAGATTAGCTACATCTGCAAACCCCCAGAGCCCCGCTCACCTCTCCAGCAGCTCTGCCAGGCCAGCGATGTCACCGCTGTGCAGGTGCCACACGGCTTCCAGCACCGGG
Source organism: Cettia cetti (assembly GCA_013401135.1). Taxonomy (NCBI): domain Eukaryota; kingdom Metazoa; phylum Chordata; class Aves; order Passeriformes; family Sylviidae; genus Cettia; species Cettia cetti. The sequence continues at coordinate 36,087 of VZUI01058518.1, forward strand.
GGCTCCTAAGGAGATGTCACCACCAGGTCACTGCCTGCACTGTGCACTCAACATTTGGCTATTGCAAATGATATGTGAAAAATAAAACCCCATTCTGTTTAATCCAGCTATCCAGAGGTTGTTAAGATTTAAAATTGACCACACAGGAAATACCTGGTGTGAAGGATTATATTTCCTAGGAATTTGGGGTGGTTTAGGGGTGTAGATGAATCATCATTTTAAATTTCCGTGGACAAGTAATGAATATATTAATATTTTTCCTCTGGAATAATGCTGGTTCTGCAGATTTAAAGGAGCAGGGATATCCCAGAAAACAGGTAACACAACTGCTTTTTAGGTCTCCTTAATGTAGATCCAGATTAGAGAATTGTCTTTCAGTCTATTAACTGTTCATTAGTCTCTGTGGAACAAGGTTGTCGTGCTCAAGTCCACATCCCAATAGAGCTGGGATTGCAGGACACTACAGTGAGAGAGACTGATGGACACAAAGGAAAAATGAACAAAAATCTGCACCAGGCAGCAGGCATCACTCCTGTGTGGATCAATTTGCTGCCCTGCAACATCCCTTCCAGCTCCTGCTCAGAACAGCACATCCAGGAGAGTCCTCAGCCAGCACAAGGGCACTGCAGGGTGCACCTGGCAGGGGAAAGGTGCAGCAGCAGCAGCTTCTGAGCATTCCAGGCAGAACCAAGGCCTTCACAAAACCTTCCTGCCTCGAGAAGGAAGAGGAATTTGGAAGCCTTGGGCACAGGGAAAAGCCAAAGCCTCAGGAGTTTCTGCAATGATCAGCAGCTGCCTCACACCCTGACCCCAAACTCGCCCACATACTTTGTCTCCACAACCTAATTCTTACTGTAACACCCTCAGTTACAGTTATCTCTCACTGATCCCCATGTCTGCCCCAGGACCAGGAGATCTTAATCAGCCTGTGAAACACATGGGTTCTATTTTCAGCTCAGGAGTGGATATTTGAGACCAGAGCACGGTGCTTTATCTGGGCAGATCAGCCTTTTCCTCCTTTCCCATGAGAGCAGAGAGGAATTAAAACTGTCCCACTCATAAAAAGCCCTTAACTCCACTCACAGCACCACTTGTCTCCACAAAATACACCCAAATGAAATCAAGACATCCCATTTGTGAGGCAGCACAAGCTGTTATCTGCTATCTGGTTTCTCTCTCTGTGACCTCACTTTGTCTTATCACCATTCCCAGGTAAACAAAGCAAAGAACCAGGATGGCAGAGACACTTGGAATATTGCTCTGGGGCTCTGGGACTGTGTGACCCCACAGTCAGCTGGGAGTTTCTGCACTGGACCTGGCGAGCACCCCAAAACCAGCACCTGATCACCACGGTGCTGTCCATGATATTTTGTGGCAGTTTCCAATACTTCAAAAAATTCCAAACTTCTACTGAGTTGAAAAAGCAAATCCCACTGCAGAGACAAGGAAGTTTCCACTGAACTTGCTCTAAAATAAACAAAACAACAAAAAAACCACCACTGTCTGTAATTCAGCTCATGCCTCTGGAAGGTCAGGAAAACCAGTCATTCTCAGGAATTCAGAGATGCCACAACCCATGGGTGAAACCTCATGGTCTGTAACACCACAGTGTTTCTCCATGAGTTCTCACCTTCATTTTCCACATTTCCTGGCAGAAGAGGGAACGACAGAACATGTTGTTTGCCAGTAAATCCTTCACAGTCTGAAGCAAGCAGGACAACCTCTTCTGGCATCACCCCAGAAAGGAAGCAGAAATAATTCCCTTTGTGAATAACAGGCTCTCATGAAAACAATTTATTGCTTTGCCCTATCTGCTGCTATTTAAAGGGTAAAATGATGGAGAGGAATCAGGGGAAAGGCCTAAACTTCTCTTCTTATATATCTTGTACTTCTTCAAGCAAATCGAACACCTCAGTGAATAACTGTCCGCTTGTGTTTGGGGCTTAATCAGAGCAGATAAACTGGGCTTAAAGTCAAACCTAACAGTGCTGTTTAGTTGATAAATTAAAGATAAAGCTTTCCCCTTACTCTCTGGTCAGAGTTCAGCAGTGGGACTCTTGAGGGGCTGGCAGAATCCTGGCAGATCCTCTCCATGTTGGCAACAGCATTTTTGGCAGCCAAGGTGGCTGTGGGCACACCCAGCTTTGAGGCCTGTTCCTGCAGAACAGAGACTAAACAAAACAGCAAAGCAGAAGATTGTCATCACTAGGCAAGTAAGAAACAGGACCAGGACAATGAGAAGAATATAAAACTGGGATTGCACATAAAGGCAAAAATTCAATATTGAGGAAAAGTTCTTCATGGTGGATGCTCACCTATAAATGACTCTGGTGACATTCTTTGATGCTCTGCCCCATCCTGCACATCTGGCTTGGCTAAATCTCCCACCTGAAAACCAAATAAAACCATAAAACTCTTACATGTCTGTCACATGCAATTACAAACTTCTCCCTGCCCTGCCAGAGCAACTGAAGAGAAATTAACATGGAGCTCCCACATGGGAGTGGAAAAGCACTGATTTCACCTTACAAGAGATGTATGTTTAGTTACTGTCAGTTTTTGCAGAAAAACAGATCTACAGGTCTAAGTTCCTCTTCCCCAGGGACCAAACAGCTCAGCAGCAGCACCAGGAGCAGAATTTCTATACTCTTTATTTTTCAAATCCTTTCTGTGAAGCCACGAGGCCATAAATATTTGATGAAACACGTCCAAATGCTGGATCATTTTCTAGTTAAATCCCCTTTTCCTTTTCATAAAGGGAAATGTTCTCTAGAGAAGGAGAGCTCCTGAACTATGGGAGATATTTGCATCATCTGCTGCAGCTGTAAATTCAGTGTGTGAGGAGAGGGAGAACGTGGGCAAATCACAACAGTGGCTCAAGATAAGGTCATAAAAACTCTCATGTCAGTCAGACATGGTTGGTAATTCAGAGAAAAGCCTTAATTGTCTTCCCTAGATTCACAAGAAGCCAGTTCTGACAAGGAAAATGTACTGGAATTCCCTTTGTCCCAAACCCAAACCACGCTTAGCCATTTTTAGTCTGCAAAACTTGATTTTACAGACTAAAAATTGATAGAAATGGGACAACAACTCATTTCGTACAGAGCTTTCAACTTCATCTTACTGCTACACTGCTGGTTATTCTTTCCACATATCGCGGGAAACTGTATTCCTGGGACACTGGCTCCACAGCCGTGGCTCTCACTCCAGCTGGGATCTCCCACTATCCCAGCCAGGCCACGACACCCTGAACTGTCCCGCTCCTACCTCCAGGAGGAGGTCACCCAGGTTCTGGTGGTGATCCAGCAGCCGCAGAGCCGCTTCCTGGAGCTCCGCTGCGCTCCCAAAGGGGCTTTTCCGCTTCCTGGCTCTCCCTGCTGAGAAGTTTGGGTTTATTGACCAGCGTGTTCCCAGGGCACCCCGACAGCACCGCCCGCTCCCTGCGGCCGGCGGATGAGGGAAGAGCGGGGCTGTGAGGAAAACATCCGGGGGACATGAGGGCAGGGAGAAGGGGAGTACCAGGGCAGATGTTGTGTACCGGGGCACGGGGGCTTTGAGGAAGGCAGAGGCGGGGTGGATGAAGCGGGACACGGGGGCAGACAGAGGGGTGTGTGCAGGTAGAGAGAAGGGGTGTACGAAGGCAGAGGGTGGATATTCACGCCCCCCTCCCCTCCGCTGTCCCCGCAGGGAGCGCCCGGCGCGGAGCCCGGCCCGGGGCCGCCTCAGCCCTCACGTACCCAGCAGGTCCCGCCAGCTCCTCCCGCCCGCGCCCGCCATCGCGCGCCGCCGCTTCCCGCCACGCCGGCCCGCCCCGCCATTGGCTGCCGCAGGCCGAGCCCCCCGAGCCCATTGGCTGGAGGGGACGGGCGGCCGCGGTCGTTCCCACGCCGCCGCCTTTGCCCATTGGCTGGAGGCGCGGGTGGTCCCGCCCCCCGCCGCCCTCTTGGTAGTGGCGGAGGTGGGAGCTGCCATGTTGGGAAGGGCGGGAGAGCGGCGGGGGAGGGATACGGCGGGACACGGGGGGACACGGAGGGACGTGGGCGAACACGGGGGCGAACACCGTGAGGGCACCCGCTCCGCACTGGCTGTGAGCTGCGGGGTGTGTGGGACACGGTGGGGGACTCCCATCCTGTCAGTTCTGAGCGGTGAGGGTGCTGCTGACCCTGATCCCACCCAGGGAAGGGAACAAGAGCGGCTGGAATTCCCAAAGGGAAGAATCACCAGCATTGCGGGGAGAATAAATCATGGGATCACGGAATGACTTGGATTGAAAGGGAATGGTTTGTGCTGGAGGGACCTTAAAGCTCATGCTGTTCTCCCCCCTGCCATGGGCAGGGACGCCTTCCACTGTCCCAGGCTGCTCCAAGCCCTGTCCAGCCCTTGGACACTTCCAGGGATCCAGGGGCAGCCACAGCTTCTCTGGGCACCCTGTGCCAGGGCCTGCCCACCCCTCCCAATATCCCATCTAACCCTATCCTCTGGCAGCAGGAATCCATTCCCCCTTGTCCTGGCACTCCAGGCCCTTGTCCAAAACCCCTCTCCCTCTTTTTCCTCGGATCACTTTAGGTCCAGAATGGCCGTAAAATTTCACAAGAAGCAGAGTAGAATTCCCAGGGGGATTTTTCCCTCTGATCTGATCCTTCCTAACTATGAACTGCTGCTGTTGGCTGCCACGGCTTGGAGCAGCAGTGGTGATTGTTTATGGAAAGATGAACTCCCTGGGGTGTATCAGGAAGCAGCTCCTGCTGGGATTGGCCATGGATGGTTTATTGAGGTTTATTGGTCAGGCAGGGTGTGAGTCAGCAGCACATGATGCCAGGAGCCAGGGAGAACTTCCCGGCAGTGCCGGCATGGACAGTGCCATGGGATCCCACCGAGTCTGGGAACCCTTGCCAAAATCGCATTCCTGACTGACTTTAACCCCCAATGCCATCTGCAAGTCTGTGGCAGCCCCAGATTTTGCAGGGGGTCTGGGCAGCCCCAGATTTTGGGATCTCCCATCACAACTGGCCCCAGCAGGCATCTGACTGGGAGCTCAGCACTCCAGAGTGCTCCCAGAGTTTATTCCAGGGTCCCCACGGGTGTTGCCAAGGTCCCTGCAATGCCTTCAAGATCTTCAGGGAGTTTCCAAGGGTGACCTTAAGGTCCTCATGGTGTCCCCAGGGTATCTGAAGCGTCCAAGGGTGTTTCAAAAGCCTCTAGAGTGGTCACAAATGTCCCCAAGGTGTCTCTCAGAGTGTCCCCCCTCAAACTCCGACCATATCTGAGGCCAGCACGCAGCAGGAGCAAACTGCTCAGCAAGTTGTTCCCTCATTCCGTGTTCCCTGTTTATTGCAACAGGGAGGGAATGCAGGAAAGGCACGTCCACCCCACAGGTGCTCCCTGCGCTCCTCCCAGGTTCCTGTGGCTTTGTAAGAAATTATGAGAGCTGAAACCCACGGGAATGGATTGTCCACGAGGAAACAGGGGCACAGCCCTGCTGCAGGTGGCCGGGGAAGGGCTCTGTCCCCCTCCATCCCAGCTCTCTGCCTTACCCTGCTCCAGGACACTTCTGCCACAGCTGCCCCTGGATCCCTGGAAGTGTCCTGGAGCACAGGACACTTCCGGGGGGAAGCCACACAGCAGGAGCCAGGAATTCCAACCCTGCCATAGAGCCTGACACCATTTCCCAAACACTTAATCTTTCTTTCCCCCTAATTTCTTTCGGCTTCAATTCTATTTACCTCATACACACACACACACACACGCTTGGCTTCTGTTTGAGTTTTCCATGCCGGTAGCTTTTAATTACACCACGATTCCGTATTAATTACAGATTTACCCAAAGCAAAAGGCTCCGTGCTTTATCATGCAAATGCCTTCCCATGAATCCTGCAGGGTGGGTTTTCCTTCAAACGCCGCACGTCCTCCCGCTCCCATCCCCGACGGTGCCGCCCCGGCTGTGTCCGGAGGCGCTGGAAAGCTGGCAGCCGGCACGGCACGGCCCGGCACGGCCCTGCTCCGGTGGGCAGCACGGGCGGCTTTCCTCCCGGCTCCAAACCGGCTGATTGCAGGGTAAGAGGGGCATTCAAACCTCTCAGTTCAGACCCAGATCCAGGGGCTGCAGCTGTGTGGATCCAGCTGGAGATGGAGCTGGCACCGTGCTCCTAACTCCCTGCAACCCCGTCCCACCTGCCCGCGGTGCATTTGAGGATTCCTGGAGATGCATGGACACCTCGGATCACCCGTATCCCTTCCCCCCTTTCTCAAACCCCAGGACACCATGCAGGGCTGCGTTCCCCAGTGTCCCAGCTCCATTATCCCAGTTTCTTCCCCGAAGATGGAGCTGGCACTGTTCAGGTTTTCTGGGATGGGTGTCGTTGGAGGGCTTTTCTACTCCATCCCCAGCTCTTTGACAGACATCTCCAGCCCTGGAGCAGCTCTTTGGCCATGTGGGACAGACGATCAGCGTGTGACAGCACTGGGATTGATCCCAGTTTATGCTCTTTGGTTAATGGTGCTGAGACAGGGTTTTATTCTCCTTCAATCATGGAAATGAGAAGCTCATCATGACAAGAGTGTTCATTTGCTCCCTCTGACCTTTCTCATGCACTGGTTGTCCTTTCTGCTCTGTCAGGACAATCCTGCCCTCCCCGTGTGTCTGAAGGGACCTGCTGGTGCCCAAAAGTGATCCTGCTCTCATGTCAGACTTCCCCAGTGGCTGTGGGGTGCCAAGCCCACACACCATATTCCCATGGGTTATTGTCTTCCTAGAGACTCCAGCTCATGCTGGCACCCTCACCCAGCTCCTGCTGCTCCTGGCCATGCCCAAAACACACTCTGGCATCTGGAGCTCTTGTCCTTCTCTCCAGGAAGTCTTCCTGTCCCAGCCTGGCCCCTTCCCTGTGCCAGCTCCTCATCCCAGCTGAGTGCTCCAGGGCTCCCCCAGCATCCCACAAAGCAGGTGCCTCATGGCAGGAGTCCCCGTGGGCACTGCATCCTGTGTTCCTGCCCTGGTTCCTGCCTCTGTGTCCCCAGGTGACCCTGGTGCCAAGGCCATCCTGTCCCTGCATGTGCTGCCCCACCTGTGGCACTGGGGCTCAATGGGGCAAGAGCAGGCAGGGCTGGGGCTGAGCCATTCACCACGGCCACCCTGCTCCTCTTGGGGCACAGGGGCTCCTGTCCCTCGGGGGTGTCACCCCACCCATGCTGGGCACTGCCCCCATCACATGCCCTGCAGTCCCTGCCCTGTGCCCATCTGTGTGCCCTGCACCCTGCACTCTGCACCCAGTGCAGCCACTCCCTGCCCCAGCCCTGCAGCCCTGCAGCCTGGGCGGGCCGAGCTGTGCTGGGCTGTGCCACGCTGTGCTCTACCATGCCGTGCCATCAGTACTGAGCTGTTCTGTACTGTGCTGAGCCATGCCGTGCCGAGCTGTGCCATGGCACTGAGCTCTGGTGTGCCCTGCTGAGCCGTGTGGAGTCAGGCTGTGTCGTGCCATGCCATGCTGTGCCATTCTGAGCCATACCATACCGTACCGAGCCATGCTGTGCCATGCCACACTCTACTGCTCCATCCCAAGCTGTGCCAAACAGTACCGAGCCATGTCCCACCTTACCGAGCCGTGCCGCACCGTACCGTGCCATGCAGATTGCACAGAGCTCACCGCGCCGTGCCGTGCTCTGCCATTCTCCACCGTACCGTACCGTACCGTTACCGTCCCGTCCCGCACCGCCCGGCCCGCCCCGTCCCGTGCCGAGCCGCCCCATGCCCCCGCTGCCGCTGCGGCCCCTCCCGGTGTGCGCCTGCGGCGGGGCCGGTGTCGGTGTCGGCGTCGGTGCCGGTGTCGGTGTCGGTGCCGGTGTCGGCGTCGGTGCCGGTGTCGGTGCCGGGGGCGGGGTCTCTCACACCGCCCCGCCCCTCCCCTTCGTGGCCCCGCCCCCTCCGCGCGCCCCAGCGGTGCGGGATGGGCAGACGGCGGGGGCGTGGCTTGTTGGGGCGTGGCCCCGCGCGGCCTCGCCCCGTCTCCCCCGCCCGGCGCGCCCCGCGCGCGCTCG